>VYZR01123947.1:4840-24113 GCA_013400675.1 Oxylabes madagascariensis
GTTGGCTAGTCTTGCCATACTCATGGATTTAAATACAAACCAGTTTTTGAGTTGCACTAATTCTCTATATATGAACTATAATGAAACTTAAGTGAAAACAAACCCTGCTGCTGTTTGTTTTGTTTGGATATTGGCAAAGCTTGAGGCATGTTTCTTCTTCCTCCTTTCATAACTATTTCAATAAAGTGCAGACAAAATTAACAAAGAATTACCCTGTCCCTGTTTGTAAGTGAAAACAGGCATCTCTGAACTCTCTATTGTTAAGGTATGCATAGTATTTACATAGTATAGAGTATTTNAGCAGCATGTTAAAGGGCTGCTTTGCATTGCCACTACCTCAGATAAGTGTTTCAACTTCTTCCAGAGCTATGGTTTGGCAGTGGAGGTATGTCATTGCTTAAACTTTCTGAGGATGAAGTTCTTAGTTAAACTACCAAATTAATTAAGAAGCCATTGAGCCTCACCTTAATGATGTATCTTCATATGCGTCTCAAGGCAATGGATCATCTCACAAGCTCAAAGATGATGTCTTTTATACTATTAGAGTCTTGTTTCACTACTTTTGGTATATTTTGAATTTCTGGCTTTATTTTTTCTGACTTTCGTCTAACTATTTTACTTCTTTACTCATCTTCATGTCTGTCACCTTATTTTTTTGTTCTTTTGAAGTTGCTAGTAAATTTTTTCACAAATAGTTTATTTTTATTATTGTAGTAGGGGATATAAAACCAAGGTACATTCAGTGCAAGTTCAGGAGCCTGGTTTTAAACCAGATGCTGTCCTGGAATGGTGAAGTGGAGAATCAAGCCCAAAATAATGATTGATTTTAATTTATTGTAAACATGGGATTGTTTTTCCAAGCAGCAATTTTTGGATGAAAAGTACCCAGAATGTCTGAATTGACTGTAACATTACAGCCATCCAAAACATCCTTAATAAAATCCAAACCAACTCAAACGTACTTGTGTTTTAGTGTTTCATTATAAACCCTTAACTCAGCCAAGGTTAGCAACCCTCTGAAAACCTGGCCAGAACTGTGAGGGAATCTAAGAATGAGAGAATCTAGGTCAGTTTTCTCTTTGTGGATGGAAACATGTAAAACATGATGGGTTTATGTGGTTTCAGCTTCTTAGCCATGCAAGAATTCAAAGTTGCGTTGAGGTCCAAGTGAGCTGGACAGCTGAAATGAGTGACCTGCTTCCTGCATTGTGCCTACATGGTCCTACCCCTTGTCTAAGCTGATTTAGGTTCTTCTGCCTTGCATTGAGTCCCTGAAGAAGACAACAATTCTCATCGCTTACCTCCTATATGGCATACAAAGACATCTGTGATTGTTGTCTTTTGGGGCATTATTTCAGACCACAGGGAAAATGGGAAAGATAACTAAGGGCGGATTTTCCAGGAGAGGACAGTGAGTTGACTCTCCCACTGGTTGTGCTGTCTGTTGCAGTGTGTGCTCTCCAGGATCACAGGATATGTGAGTGGAATTATCTTCGAGCTGCAATTACTGTATAAGCAGAAAGCACTATACAGGCACAAGAGTAAATGGATTTTCTGTCCCCAGCAAGGAGTGCTTGTTTATCCCCAGCCTTGACATGTTCCAGTGACTCTGAGGAGGAGAGGGAGAATGTGCCCAGCATGTATGCCTGGCTGTGACCTGGAGCAAAAGCTGTTCCTAGCTGAGGCAGTGGAACGTTTGATGTCATCAAGCATAGGACTTGATAGTATTTCTTGTAGTCTCCCTCTTTAAGTGTCAGGAATGCATTGATGAGTAGGCAAGTTCATTCCCAGAAGGGCTGAACTCTGGTGGCAGAGAACCCCTTTAGTGCTGGTAGCCTGTTTCCTAGTTCAAATGCTAATCAAATCTGAAACAAGCCTGGTGGGAAAAATAAAGGTGAAAAGGGTGCTACCTGCACCTTGCCTCATATCTGTTTGGTCCTCTCCTGTTTGAATAGGATATCATGGTCTTTCTAAATGCAGTGGGTGCTCCAATGTGGGTACCCAGCTGTTCTTCTCTCTTCACTGGCCTCCTAAGGCTTGTGAGCTTTGTCGTGTGGCCTTCTGTGCAGATCTTCTGTGGCAACTTCTTAGTGATGATAAATCTTTACTTTTTAAAGGCTTCTATTGTAGCCTCATTGTAGCTGGGAGAACTTAGAAAGTTTCACAACAAAAATCACGATTATGAAAGCAGTCTTTCAATGGGATCTGGAGTTAAAAGCATCCGATATCATAAATCACCAGGCTAGTAGACAATTCAAAGTACCAATTATGTCCAGAATTATTTTGGGTACTGTGAACATTATTAGTGATGAAATTCCTCTATTGCCTCAGCCAGCAGAAACTCTCAACAGATTTTTGTTTGTTTTGTGTGCATGAGAGGTTGTTGAGTTTCTCCATTTGGGGTTTTTGGTACATTTAAAGCAAACTCATCTTCAGTGCTTGTGTCAGTAGTAGGCATTTGCACACTCATAGGACAAAATGAACATCTGAATAGAAATACAGAACATGAACATGAAGTGAGATTACAAGACACCTTGAGAAAGCAGGTTTTTTTATCAGATGGATATAAATACCATTCATAATAAGAGTGGTGGGTTTTTTTACTCATGTCACAAATGTAGTGAGGAAGATGGAATATGGGAAAAGCAAAGTGTAAGAAATTAAGGGTCACTGAAACAAAGGCTGGTATTCTAATTTGGTTCTCTGTTTTATAGCTCCTAAGTAGATGTAGGTATGGACAGAACAAATCTTTGTTTATGTATGCAAATTATGAAGAGAAGAATTTGCTATATCTTTGAGCTTTGTCTAAGTATTGTTTCCAGCTTAAAGCAGCTATCCATGGAATTCAATTCTTTTTAGTGAAGATTAAAATTATTTTAATAAGGCCTAATTAGGAATTATTTGTAAGGCAAAATACAAAAAAAAAAGAGGTGGAAAAGAGGTTAAAAAGTCAGATACTTCTGTCCTGACCTTACCTGCAGAAAAAGGAACAGATCTGATTTTCATTCAGACTCCTCAAATTATTTTAATTTCTTCCAACATACTGCTGTTTTATAGAGGTGGATCCTGGACCTATGGCTTGTAGTCGGTCTCCAGGTTACTCAGGCTGTGAAGGTGTGGAGAGAGTGGACTATAAAGTTTTTTGAGGTGTCCCAGCCTGCCTTTTAGAGAGGCCCCCTGCTCTTTATGCAATTCAAAAAGCAGAATTTCCTGCTTGGACCTGCCTGCCTGCCTGGTCATGCCCAGACAAGCACACACAGCTTTTACATGGCAGGGGCTGAGCAAAAGCCGTTACTCCGTGCCAGGTACTCGGTGTCGCACAGGGCAGGGATGGCTCTTGTGTGCACAGGTCCTGGGAGTCAGTGGAAGAGGCCACGAGGGCTCAGAGTGAGGTAATCCAAACCATTGGTACCATTGCTGAAGGCTGTGAGAGGGATGGTGCTGTGAAGTGATTGAAACATCCCATCAGGTGCTGTCTGGATCATTGTGTTGTGCATTATAGACATTCTTTTCATAGTCAAATTCATGTACGAATTAGTGAGTATGAATTCACATATGAAGAAACTGAAGCTTCCCATTTACACTCTAGCTAGTGCTCCTAATTTCCCTGAAGTGCATACTAAATATCTCGCTGGGATCTTTAGAATGTGTTTTATTTAAACTTTTTTCAAACCCCGTGTCTTGGTTCTGTTGGGGGGAAGGGTGTGGTGCTGGCATTCAAGTACTATTGACTCCCTCTTGTGGCTAACAACAAAAGAAAAAGAAGTAAAAACTACATCAGTGAAGGTTCTAATACTGGGGGGTAATTTTACTGTCGTGGTTTAAATGCCTGTTGGACGCAGTGATTTTTCTGTATCTGAAATCTTTCTAAGTGCTTCCCTTGGATGTCCTTTAAATATTTAACACGGAGAGGGGGAAGCAGAATATAATAAAAGGCTGCAATTAGTAGGTAACAGTTTATTTCAGGTACAGGTGGTCATTTGTGTTTCGGCAGGTTTCAGTGCAGGAAACCAGTATTCTGGAGAATGCTGGCTCGTAGCAAGCAAATAGTTCTTACCCCTGCTTCATCATCAAAATATTTCTCCATTTCAGTGTTTTCAGATTTACCAAACATAAATATCTCTCTGGGTGTGTGCATGTACAGTTATAAAAGGTAGCTGCTTGCATTTCTGATAATTTTTTTAGTACATCACCAAAATTTTCTCTTCCACACTCAACTGAAATAGAAAGTATAACTGCATGGTCAGTGATTAGATTTCCTTCAGATTTTTCTAATGAAATAGAACCTTTACCTCTGGTTCAGTGGCCAGTACCTACTTTCTTTGTTTTCTTGCTCACATTTTTTACTATCCAAATATTAGCATTTCAAGTGTTACATAATACGCTATTGAATTGAGCCTGTGGGTACCACTTTATGTATTAGGCTAACAATAACTTTTTCTTTCCCATATATCCCCCATTTTCATTAACTTCAGTTAACACTAAATTGGAGGGAAAGGTCTATGAGATTGCTGTGCATTTATGATGTATCTTTGCCTTGTATTTTTTCCTCTCTAGAAACTCATCGCTAATGTAATTATTGCTAAAGTAGATTTTGTAATTTAGGATATCCAGCTGCCTGATCTCTGTTGCTAAAGGCTTAATTTTTGCAAGTGCCTTAGTGGCCTGGCATGGCTTTTATTTCTATCACAGCAACATGGGAATCTGTGCTCTTGCTAGCACATGTTCCCAAGCCTGTGCCAAGGCACTTCTTCACATGTCATTAAACTACATCATCAGATATTTAATGACTAGATTACACTGCCTTTGTTCTTAAAATAAAGGATTAAACCCCCTTTGTTCATCTGGTTTTAGAAACAGTTGTACCCAAGACTACAGAAAGTTGTTAAATGAAAAGTCGTGCTGGTTGTTACAAGGCTTTTAACTTTTTTTTCTGGATGCCATTTAAAATGTATTTAACATTAAGTATGAAAAGAACAGGATTTTTCCTGTTATCTTCAGGACTTGCTTAAAACACAGTAGACAAAAAATATTTAATAGAACTCTTAACTGGAGTCACTGCATTTAGCATAGTTTAACTGCAGGCTTGATCATGGAAATATTGAAAACATGGAGATCTTGGTCCTCATTCATCAAAGATCTGATGATGAACAGACATACAAATCTTTTGTAGGGCTGCTCATTATTTCAGTTTTAGTCTGGAGCCTTCCTGCTGAAGTTCCTTTGTTTCGTTCCATCAGAGCACCCTTTCTCTGCAGCAGTGCCCACATGCAGGTAGATGGTTACATTTCATCTAGCTGGTGCTACTCATCAGACTGGTTCTGAAATTTGTCTGAAACACCTGGTCCCCCAAAACACATCCAAAACTGGTGGGAGCCACAGAGGTGAGGGCAGCTGCGAGTAGACATTTACTCCTCTTTACATACTTGGCTACACTGCTGCACTGCACCAAACGCACCATTCCACACGTGGCTTGGGCAACCCCTGGGTCAAGTCTGTAGTTACCAACATCAAAAAGTGCACATCAGCAGCAGGGCACAAAAATACAGCTTTTACTTTGATCATTTTTTTTGCAACTCATTAGTAGCACCAAGGAAAGAATATCACCCAGTTGCTTTAACACTTTGGGTTGTGCTTTCTTGCCAGCTGAATTAGGGATCCAGATGAAAATCTTCCATCTCGTGCCAGCTGACCAGAGCCCACCTGGAGCAGAACCGCAGGTCTCTTGATTGACTGACTTCAGCAACTTACTGATTCTTCATTCTGCTTAATGATTTTAAAGGATTTTGGGTGTGCCTTTGTGTGCAAAAGGCCCGGTTGCTTCTCCCCTAGAACCCCTAGTCAGACATATTCGCATTGCTATAAATAATGCCCAGATGCTATATATATATAATGCTATATATAATGCCCAGATGTGGTGTGAGTGTGAGCAGCACACTGAGGTCAGCAGCAGCAGCAGCATGGACCCTGAGGCCTCCTTATTCTGCCCAGGACCAAACCATGTATTCCTCCCAAGTGCTGTTCCCACTGATATACCTCTTCTCTGTTGGAGAATGCTGCTCCCTTTGAACCGAGGGGCAGCACAAAGTGCCGATGCTTCCCCACATTTCACTTTAATTTGGGAAACAAATGTAAATAACTTTCTAACCACACTGGAAATTTTTTTTAACAATACTTGCAACACACAAAATTGGTTTTGTTCTGGAAAATCTATATGGGTTTTGTTGCTCTATGCTGAGATACATTATCAAATTTGGAAAACATAAAAATTCTTTTCAAACCGCTCTATTTAGAGGATATTTTTACATCTTGTTAAAATATGAAAAAGGATGAAGTTTAAACTCACAAAAACTTGTCTTTGTTTTACCGCATATTTTTTAGANCTTTGATCATTTTTTTTGCAACTCATTAGTAGCACCAAGGAAAGAATATCACCCAGTTGCTTTAACACTTTGGGTTGTGCTTTCTTGCCAGCTGAATTAGGGATCCAGATGAAAATCTTCCATCTCGTGCCAGCTGACCAGAGCCCACCTGGAGCAGAACCGCAGGTCTCTTGATTGACTGACTTCAGCAACTTACTGATTCTTCATTCTGCTTAATGATTTTAAAGGATTTTGGGTGTGCCTTTGTGTGCAAAAGGCCCGGTTGCTTCTCCCCTAGAACCCCTAGTCAGACATATTCGCATTGCTATAAATAATGCCCAGATGCTATATATATATAATGCTATATATAATGCCCAGATGTGGTGTGAGTGTGAGCAGCACACTGAGGTCAGCAGCAGCAGCAGCATGGACCCTGAGGCCTCCTTATTCTGCCCAGGACCAAACCATGTATTCCTCCCAAGTGCTGTTCCCACTGATATACCTCTTCTCTGTTGGAGAATGCTGCTCCCTTTGAACCGAGGGGCAGCACAAAGTGCCGATGCTTCCCCACATTTCACTTTAATTTGGGAAACAAATGTAAATAACTTTCTAACCACACTGGAAATTTTTTTTAACAATACTTGCAACACACAAAATTGGTTTTGTTCTGGAAAATCTATATGGGTTTTGTTGCTCTATGCTGAGATACATTATCAAATTTGGAAAACATAAAAATTCTTTTCAAACCGCTCTATTTAGAGGATATTTTTACATCTTGTTAAAATATGAAAAAGGATGAAGTTTAAACTCACAAAAACTTGTCTTTGTTTTACCGCATATTTTTTAGAGACTTAGAGTTTCTGTATTTTACAGTATTTTAAAAGTCAGTGGGATAAAAAAAAAAGCCTATTATATCTTCAAGGGCTAGGTGTTTATGCCTGACTTCTAGGGCAAATCTAGATATACATATATATTAGTTAAATTCTGATTCATTCAGGCTTTAGCTAGTGTAATGCTAGACAAGACACTTAAATGCCAAGCCAAGTTATAAAGTGGGCTTTGTCAGATCTGGGATTAGAATAAATGTTTCTGGCTTTTTGCTGATTATCCCATCAGAGTAAATTCTGACACCTTTGACCTTGGTCAGTAATTTCCTTAACACAACAGTCTCTTGGGCAGTAATAGGGAACATCCGTTGTTCTTGTCATATTTTTGGGTTTGGTGGCACAATTTTTTTTTCTCACATGGCTCAATAGTACCACACAATGTCTCACACTTGTAAGTTCTGTGGTACAGGAACGGGCCTAGGCTTTAACGGTGCGTATATTTTTGTATTATGAGCTGCAGTGTCTTAATTTCATGAATCAGGCTGTATGTTTTTTCTTTTTTCATGCTCCTCTGTAAAACTCTTACATCATCCTGAAAGTAGTCAATTAAAGACCCTCCCTCCCTTTTGCAATCAGGCTTGTGCTGCACAGATTTGTTTGATACAGAACACAGCTTTTGGAGCTATTAGACACATAATCAGCAGGGATATGTTTCCCCCAGCTCTTTCCTGAGCAGAAAGTTGCCAGATTATTTCATAGTCCTATTTTTTTCTTTTCTTTCCTTTTTTTTTTTTTTTTTTTAAGGTTTGGATTCTTCAGTCTGTCCCCTGGATTCTGAATAGGTGAAGTAATTTCCACATGCAGACGGTTCATGCCTTTATACATGAGCCTGCTTTTTCCTTCTAGATTCCTACAAGTAAATTAACAAGTGGAACTATACGCCAGTATATAGAACTATATAGCCAGCAGTATGCCTTTTTCATCTAGTCTCTTCCAGACTCCTGCTTTGCACAGTCAGTGGTGTTGGGTTGTGCTCCACGTTGTGCTGGCAGGGAGCTGGCTTCACACGGCTCCTTCTGGCTTTGCACGGCATGAGTGGAGTCTCCTTTTAGCTCATAGAGCTGTGTGTGCCTTCAAACACAGCCCAGCCTCGCTGAGTGGTGTTGTCCTTTCTTGTGCTTGAGCAAAGCTCCCCAGAATGGAAAGGGGGGCCAAGCTGGGTGCTTTCCCCAGGTGTTGGGAAGAATGGAGGTAGCAGCTGCGGCCTATCAGGGAACATGCATAGTGCAAAGCATTTTCACTTTTCTTCCCCATGCTCCTTTCTGTCATAATTAGATTTCAAACTTTTCATTGGGTCAGTTTGATGTCTTGGGTACTGTAAGTAATAAATTTGTTGCTGTAAAGAAAGTCCCATGGATATTATTTTTATATTTTATAAGAAATATGTTTTCTATAATACTGTAACTATAATATTTAATATGTTTATTATATATAATTTTATCATGCATTATACGTTATAAATATAACTTATAATCAAACTTCATGCTCTATTAAAAAGCCAGAAAAACCTCATGCAATCTAGATTTAAAGGCCAATTAGTTCAAAACTAGAAGGTATTTAGGTATTTGTCTATTCCATTTCAGTAACTTTTGTGATAACGATTAATGAAACGTGTTTTACAGTCATGTAATAATGTATTTATGTGTTTAATGATTTAACAATATAAATACATATAAATAAATATAATAAAAATCAGCTCTCCAGGCTGCTGGTGTCCCCTCTGGGTTTTGCCAGGATATTCTCTTAAGATCTGACATGAGACTGATGAGGCACCGTATGACAACAGCTTCCTTTCAGCAGTCGCTAGCTGGAGGGAATGGAGTTACTGCATTTGCTCAGGGATTTGTGCTGTGGCAGGGGCAGCAGGCTGCCTCTAGGGACCTGCTGGCTCACAGCTCCCCAGTCCCTGGGGAACCTCTTTTAGCAGCCGTGTGATTCCCTTCCCTGCCAGAGGCTGTGGTGAGCTGGCTCCTGTGCCTCACACGTAGCTATGTCTTAGGCCACGGAGGAGGGAGCCCATTGGCAGGCTGTGGTGTGGTCAAAGGATGACAGTCCAGAAGAGCAGCCTCCTTTTCTGTGTGTGAGTCATGGCACTGGGTGAAGTGCTGGGTGTGTGAGCAGCCACAGATCTTCAGATACTCCAGAATGGCAACTTTCCCCTCACAGAGGGGAAGGCAGAGCTCTGCACGATGAGATGAGAAAATGCATATTGGCTGAAGAGCATCTGGTGTATTCTTCACTGGGTAAAAATCTGACTGAATGGCTGGGCTCAAAGAGCTGGCGTCGATGGAATTATATCCAGTTGGTGACCGGTCACCAAAGGTGTTCCCCACTTCTGGGGCCAGTCTTGTCTAATATCTTTATCCATGATCTGGACAAGTGTATCGAGTTGCACCTTCAGACATCACCAAGTTGAATGGGAGTGTTGACCTGCTGGAGGGCAGGAAAGCCCTGCAGAGATCTGAACAGGCTGGAATGGTGGGCTGAGGCCAATGGTATAAGGTTATACAAAATGAAATCCTGGTTTCTGTCACAGCAACCCCAGGCAGCACTACAGGCTGGGGGAAGAGTGGCTGGAAAGTAGCCCCGTGGAAAAGGACCTGGGGGTGCTGGTTGAGAGCAGCTGAACAAGAGCCACTGTGTGCCAAGGTGGCCAAGAAGGTCAATGGCATCCTGGCCTGTACCAGCAATAGTGTGGCCAGCAGCACCAGGGCAGAGATTGTCCCTCTGTACTCGGCACTGCTGAGGGCACACCTCAAATCCTGTGTTCACTTCTGGGCTCACTACAAGACAGACATTGAGGTGCTGGAGCCTGTCCAGAGAAGGGCAACAGAGCTGGTGAAGGGTCTGGAACGTAAGTCCTATGAGGAGCATCTGAAGGTAGTAGGGTTGTTCTGTCTGCAGAACAGGAGGCTCTCAGGGGAGGCATTATTGCCCTCTACAAGTACCTGAATAGACACTGTAATGAGGTGGGTGCCAGTCTCTTCTCCCAGGCAGCTAAATAGTAGGACAAGGGGAAATGGCCTCAAACTGTGCCAGAAGAAGTTTAGATTGAATATTCTGAAAAATTTCGTCACTGGAAGTGTGGTTAAGCAGTGGAACAGGCTGCCCAGAGAAGCCATGAAGTCACTATCTCTGGAAGTGTTCAAAAAACAGACAGACATTGCATTCCATGATATGGTTTAGTGGGTGTGGTGGTATCGGGTCAAAGGTTGCCCTCCTTGTATGCTAGCTCTTGCATTTGGCAGTTGAATAATAAGATAATATATTGCTTTCTTTTTCCCTCTCTGTCATTCCTCATTCATTCTTTGTAGTTACTCAGGGACATTGCTTAAGTGGTTGCAAAGATGGTGGCAGAATAATTTTTCTTAAAAAGTTGAAACGAAATATCAGCATAATGTTAATTACATCCAGACCTAACTGGTAGTGATTCTAAGAGAAGAATAAACTCTTTGAAGAGGTTGCAAAATATCTTTTAAGTTTCTGCGAATTTAGTAATTTCTCACTGCAGAAGGGTCTGTAATGAGTGCATATTACCTCTTACATGGACAGGAAACACAGACCTTTACTTCCTTATGTAACAGCGTGTCATTTTTAGAACTCTCAAAATCAGCTAGAAGAAATGAGTACAGGGAGTCAATCTTGTAAGTTGTTCCAGACCTTCATTGGATTTTATGGGGTTTTTTTTATATTTTTTTTTCCCAATAAGAATGTCTACTGCAATTTCCAAATGTTATACATAATTATATGTTTTATATCCAAAGTTGAGTGGTCCTCTATCAAATCTATCTTTTCCTATTGGCACTTACAAACCCTGGACCTCCTCTGTAAGATAAATATCCTCAGCTGCTTGAATTTCCTAGTCTGATGAAATATGTTTTAGTCACTCTTGTGGCTCTTATTGATCTCTCTGCAGTTTTTCCATACAATTTGTGTTGTGCACTGCAGAACAGAGTGGTATGCTAGTCAAGCTTATGTCAGTGCCAATAGAGACAGTATTTTCTTCCTGCCTGGTATTTCCTTATCCACATACCAAACCACAACTCTGTTGTGGTTATCCATGGAAGATGATAATATTGGACTATATACTCCCCTCCACACCCCCCCATAAAAATCTAGTACCTTTGCAATTGACTTCTGGTTGAACAGCAGATCCCCTGAGTTTGTGTATGTAAAAGATGCTTGTCTTGAATGTGTCATGTAAAGATATTTGTAGGGCTTCCTTACTGGATTGTATTCCATGGGCCTCCCCAGAAGTGTATGCAATATATGAGAGGTAATGTATCTTGAATCCTTATGAGGCCACATTCAACACCTTCTACCTTGTGTGATGGCAGAGAAAGGGAACTTTCAGATTTAGAATCAGTGTTTTTTCCTACATATCAGAGAGTATGCTGATATATGATGTTTTCATATCCCACGTGAAGGCAAATGCAGGCAGCACTTAATTTCATTTACACCTTTTAGAAACATTTTTGGTTTTGACCAACTGGAACAGAGAGTTGCACTCACTTGCATCTGCACTGCACAGTGTCCAGGACAGAGGTCAGCAAAGATCAGATCACAGGTTCCTGAACTGGATCAGTGGCAGCCCCTCAGCTTTACCTCACTTAGGCCTTGAAGGAATTGCAGCACCTGAAAATGGGTTATATGAGCTTTGCCAGGAGGGAATTACCTCACTTGCTGTCACAGTACAATTCACTCTCTCCTGGTGTATGTGGATACTACCTCGGTGCATAGGCATCTAAAACAGAAATTCTGAACTTAATTGTTAACAAGCGAAACAGACACTTGGAGCACAATAGAACAAGGAAATAGATAAATGAGAGAGAATTGGCAGGATACATCAGGTCTTCTTTCCTTAAACCACCAAACAGTTTTTTTAAAAGGTTATGTGAAACTAAGCAACCACATAATACATTTTTAAAAAATAAAAATAAACCCCATATTTATTGCGTTTTTTGGATAAGCTGTATCTCCCAATAGGATTTAAAATCTTCTGTACCACAGTACAGTTTGTACAGTACAGTATTTGACAGTTCAGTCACAGTTTGGCCATGGTCTGATCAGTATGGTTAGCCAAGAGCACCACCAGCCTGGAGGACATTGATGATATTTGATGCCTTAATAAACAGTCTGGGGTCTGTGAAAGGAAATACAATTGAGAAATTTTTTATGTCAATACAAGTGTGGAAAATAACCCACATTGCTTAAAGACCTTGCGCAGGATGAATCATAGCATTGCTTAAGTACATTACATGGAGTGAAGGAGAGCCTGCCTGGCAGTATTAAGTAGTCGGGGATGGAAAACAATTAGAAGTGAGTGTCAGCAGATGGAGGTGAGGCTGCTGCTGCCTTGGAGGGCAACACTGAGCTGTGTCTTTCTGATGCAGTTTTGCAACACCCACTTTTCCATGGGCAGTGTGCTCAAAGTTTCACAGGAAGGATTCGTGAGGAGACGTAATTTATTTTTTGGAGCAAATAATAATAATGGGTGGGAGGAATACATGTTTCTGGATGCACAAGCTGTTCTGTAGATCCAAAATAGCCTGTAGCAGTCTTCACAGTTCATTAACAGTTTAACAACTGTTTGGAGTGTAGACAGAGCTTGTTGGTTCCTGCCACCTGACAGCAGGAGTGATGGGTGACTATAAAGTAGGAGGAGATGTGGACAAATACAGAGCTGTATGTAAAACAGCATGACCTGAAACTTATACTGCCTGTGGATTGTGGAGAGGCTGTCTGGGAGAGGGAGGGGAGGTTGGAAATACCTTAAGATAATTATTCCTGTTGAGTCTGTAATTTTTCTTTACTTTTTGTTTTGGCGTCCAGTGGAACATATAGGAATTTTTATTTCCAGCTTCTCTCCAGACTGAGCAATGACTGGGTTGTTTGGGTTTTTTTCCCTCTGGTAACTGGATATATTTGGCCCCTATCAACTATGTGTTCATTCAGGCATCTACTGGCTGGGGTTTCTTAGCTCAGTTTCCCAGAGGGCATTTTGCCCATCAGATACATGTATTGCTTATTGGGAGGCGCAGGCCTCTGCTTCTGTCATGTTTCTGGTTGTTGCAAGTGGGATTTACCATCATGGTTGTGAAAGTGTTTTGGAAAAAATGTTAGCCCTTTTTGACGCATAGAGTTTAAAAGCTTGAATACATTTCTGATGTTGTATGAATTTAGCGAACCAAAGGCTTGATTCAAAGTGTTGTTAGAGATGGGGGAAGGTTTGAAGCCAAGATGGTTTGTTGTAGTTTGGACTTAGCTGAAGTGAAGTGGTGGTACATCACTACTTTGCCAGTCAGGGATCAAATGTCCAATCTGCTTCTGCTTGGCCACCACCTCCTTTGGCTTGTGCAGGGACGATGCCAGTTCTTTGACCAGCAAACTTAAGCCATTTTTTAGCAATGCAATGCTACATAGTTACTTTTCTCTCTTCTTCTGTGGAAGGTAAAATGTCACTCTTTGTGATAAGTAAGCAAGCTGGGTACTTTGGTTTATGAAGCACCATTTCAGGTACCCTTTAGCAGTGATTAAGCATGTGACTTACCTCTCATAAAGAATGGGAACTAATCTGGCCCAGGTGGGTTGTGCCTTGCACCATACTCTGGGCTCAATCAGTCGATTGAACACTTGAATGACAGGGTTGTAGCCCCCATTTTTGCACACAAGAAGTTCAGTTGTTTGATGGACTTGAGGGTGACACATCCGATTTTTGCTTTCTTCTTTTTGACCTGATGATGCTGTACATAAAGGTAGTTGGTCCTATTGACCAAGAGAAGGACAATGGATGCAACAGAGCCTTCTTCACAGCATCAAACATGCAGAACTGTTTGGAACAGGTGCTGCATTGTTCTGCAGCATCTTTAAGAAAGGGTGGTGAGATGAACTTTCAGTAGCAGGACAAAATGTGTCTTCATGTCTTGAAGCCCCACTCAGAGTTGGAAGAGTTAGTGTTAAGATATAGTTTGACACGTTCTGTGCCTTGCAGGGTGGAAAGCCTTCAGGTCTAGTTTCCCAGGATTCCCAATATTTTGCCCCATTTTCTCATTTCATTGACCTAGGTGTCTGTCAATCCTCAATCCTTGGGGTAAGTTTTATACTGAATATATGCCTGGTTTCAGCTACAGCATTAAATAAATGTGTCTGTGTTATCTGCTTATGTGTCCAATCCAAAAAGTTCATATAATGGACTCCTTTATAGGACAGTAAAGATTATTTGGAAATAATATGAAGCCTCATTCTGGAACCCATTCAACAGTGTAGAACATGTGCTTGCTAAATAAGACTGGATTTAAGCATTTTGTGCTAAGCTTATTACGTACATTTTCTCTTTTAATTCTCAGAAGCAATTGGGGTTTTATATACCAAGTTTCAAGAAATAGAATTTAAAGATTACGAGTGTAACTTGAATTCTGTTGTAAACCATGTAATTTTCTTTGCAGTCACATTTAACATGGGAGCGTAGTTTACACTAAAATGAGAAGGAGGCAAGAGGGGAAGAGACTTTTTTAAGATTAAGAAAAAGATGGCAGAAAGTATTCCTTCTAGCAGTCATCTAAACTCCCTAAACAGTTGAATTTTTTTGTGAGGAAAAAGGAGTCTGGAGTAGATACATGGCAACAAAATGACTACTTAGGTATCTCTCCCTGTGGATAGTTTGCAGTGGTTCTACACTATTCATTTAAAAGACATTTGCTGGGGAACAAAAATATATTATTTCATGTATCTAACAACCCTGCAGAGGCTGAGAGTGGTTCAAAACATACACCTTCAACTCTTTCCCAGTGTCTGCATGTTCTGTTTTTGAAAGCAGAGGTTAAGCACTGAAAATCCTTTGCCAGATGTCTGTAAGTACCCTCACGTTAACAATTTCATTGTCATAAGTTGGCTTTCCAAAGGTCTCTTTAGGTACTTGATTTGTGTCTTGTGTCCTTTCTCATTCTTCCTCCATATATCCCAACTGCAACATGTCTCACTAGTGAGGAAGGCACAGTGGCTGTCATAGCTTGCTTGAGCTTGTGACAGCGGAGTTACAGATCGCATCTTTCTGCAGCAAACCTTGGGTTTCATTGCGATCCACGGCAGAAAACTCTGTGACATGATGCAGAGCATTACATCTATTGACACTTCAAAGGGTTGCTTTTGGCCTCTTAAAACTGGCCTCATTTTGGCTGCTGCACAGCGCATCCCACCTGGGGTTCACTGATCCATTTCTTCTGGCATGCAGGAGAAGAGACTGTGGTGCTGCCTTCCCCAGGCGTGAGCAGCGCCAGGCTGCGGGAAGGCCGGGCGCAGCTGTGCCATGCTGTGACACAACAGGGTGCTCTAACAACTGCAGCATTTCGGCAATCCAGGGAAAGATGCAGTTACATGTGGAGTCAAATCAACCCAGCTGACAGGGTGGACCCTCCTGCATCTGGCTGGGCGCTGAAGGAAATGCATCTTGTAAATCTGTCCTGTGGTGTGACAGGTTTGCAGCATCCAGAAGAGGAGGAACAAGCTGTCCTTGAAGTAATTAAGTGTTCCGCAAATAGCGAGAACTCCTCTGGAACATTTCACCTCATCTGTCCCTTGGAGCTTGCGTTGAATCCTACAGAGTTGCTTTCTGTAAGGGTAGTTTCTTTCTGTTCCTTAATGCTCCTGTTTCTGGAGAGCCTTTCTGTCCCCATGTGTGCCAAAGCAATGCTGTTGTAGTTCCTCCAACTTGTCATATAGTTTCCCTAATCATAAAAGAATGCAGAAACCTGCAGGCCTGTCAAGTTATTGGAAGCACTGGAAACATATGTCTGAGTCATCCAGAAACTCAGGTAATGGAGTGAAGGAATTTAATGTATTACTTACCAGAGAATGTGCAAGGAGTTGGTTTGTGCCTATGCATGATGCAGTATGCTTGGGAGATAAGCCCATCAATGCAATACTTCGTGCACAAGTTTTGTCTGCTTTACAACTGTTTGGCTTTTGGAGAAAGAGGATGCAATTGGATGCATTTTTTCCCCTTTATAGGTACAAAATTCATTATAGTAATTAAAAATTTTCAATAGTTGTGCTTGGGTGAAATGTACATGAAAGGATAATTTTATGACATTACAAAAATGTACATATTTTAAAGCCATCATGCATCTTCACACATAAATTAGATTTTCCATAGGATAGGTACAGAGTTTAGGGTAGGCTCAAGTGTGCAGCTACACCAATGTCAGTCTGTAAGACTCTTTTTCAACACTTTTAGAACATGTAGTGGGACAAAAGCACAGAAGATTCAGTAACAAAATTATGTTTCCTGTGAATCTATTGTCCACCGTTACTTAATGACAATCTATAGCGCTGCAAAGATTAACCTTGTATATAAATGACAGCTTTTACTTCCTTTCCAATATTTGTCTATTTTGGCAAAGTCTTAACCATACAGAACTGGAGCATCTCTTCTCTCTTGTGCTGTATACGTAGTGCTCATGATCAGCCTGGACTCTGCAGGGGCAGGGGAGTTCTTTTTGCTTTTGCAACGAAGTTGTCTTCAAACTGCACTTGCAGACCATAAGCTGCTGTCTTTCATTACACTCATCAGCCACGCACAGTTGCAGTTGAAAGTCAAGGTTTATTTTTTTCACACTTTGGTGGAAATGTTACAATGTCAGGGCAGATTATGGGTGCACTGTCATTCTCTTCCCTGTGCCCCACTGCAGAAGCTGAAGCAACTGTTAATGGCAGGTCTGGGTGTAATCGCTCAAACTGAGCATGCAGAACTGGAGGCTCCCAGAAACCTGAGAGCTTCCACTGAGTGTGGAAAGCTTGGCTCCACACAATTTCCAAATGGGCAAAAGCTCTTCCATGTGTTCTTAGGAAAGAGATGTAAATAGCATCCTGAAAAAGTTAATGATGCGCTAGCCTAGCATATAAAGTTTGTGGAGTTGCCTTTAAATATGCTAAAGACATTATGGCTTGAGAAAGAAATTAGTGTCTTGCAAATTATATGTTTGCATGTAAAGAACAATAGTGTCTTAAAACAGAAAGTGTACTTTAGGGGCAAGCCAGGCTGTGCATATTTGTGTGCTGCAAAAGCTGTGATGAGGGCAGGGAGGAAAATGCCTCAGAGCATTTCTGGAAATTTCAATGGAAATACTAGGAATAAGGGCTGAGGGTGATAGTGTGTAGGAGAACAGTGTAGAGCATGATGGAGACTTAAAGCAACCAAAGAAATATAAAGATCTATAATCAATTTTTATCACAATTATTTTCTTTTCTCCACTGGACGTAATTTGCACCATCATCTCAGAGCAGTGTGACTCTGAAATTGCCACAAACCCAAGTTTTAGAGCAGCATTCTGGACAAATTTTAGTATTTCATCTCTTACATTCAGATATGGAATCTTGCAGCAACCAAAGAGGAATGCTTTCCTTGGTCAAGAAAAATTTTCCTGGAACTGAGGAGAGTGGAGGCATCAGTCCAGTTTCCAGCAGAATCTGACATTTTCATTGGCATTTTCTATCTTATTTTGGGCATGAAATATTCCAAGAAGCAATTGAACAAACATTAAAAATTGAAAATGAAACACCTGATTTTGGTGCTAGGATCTGATTAAGTTGTTGGTCTTATAATAAATTTTACTGTTTGAGAGATGCTATTAAAGATAAAATTGAATTTTCACTGCAAAGTTTATATGGTCATGTTTATTAACGTTACTTTCCCTAGAGTCACTTATATTTTGTTTAAGTAAAATATATAAGAAGTTAAATGCTGGTCTGGCTGGATTAAGGCAGTTATGTGTTAGAGTCCTTTCCTCTCCTCAGCTGCGTTTTTATGAAGATGTAAAGTTCCTGTATTGGAGCGAAGGCCTAAATTCAGGAAAACTCCATAGTCATATCAAAATAGAGTAAAAATAGAATAGTTTTGCCACTCTTTAGTACAAGCAATGCTTTCAGAATGCTCTGCAGTATAGATGTAAATAACAGAATTTGAAGAATTTGCAAGTATAAATATTGAGATCCAGATTAAAACATGTTTACATTGGCATTGAGTTGCTCTTTTGCAAATATATAAAAATTTTTAAATCTTATTAAATACTTACATATAATTTGAGATTATTGCATAGAGCTTGAGTCTGAATTATTTGAGGATACATCATATAAAGCAACACAGTGTCTAAATTTTGAGCTGTTGATAAGTTTGTGAGCTTCTCCTTCTAAGTCCCTGGCTTTCGTTCTTAAAAAAAAAAAAAAAAATTAAATTTTTAGCGCTACTCAACCTTAAACTCTTGATTCATTTATATTTTCCATCTTTAATATAATATGACTTGTTAAAAAAAAAATCTTTTGATGCTGACAACTAAAACTCCAAGCATGCCTCTTTAAAGATGTTATTTTAATAAGAATAGAGTTGACTAGAACTGTTGTGTGTCACCATCTTTTACTTCTAAGAGGTACGTAGAAGAGTCAAACTCCAAGAGCTTGCATGGCCTTGTGTGGAGTGTTTTGGTTAGATCCAGCTTTTGATTTTGAATGCAGCACTTCAAATCACTCACCTTTTGGCTTTGTCCTTCTTTTTTTTGTCTGACAAGGAAAATGTTTTCTAGACTGAGAATGTTTTAGGGTGGCTTTCTTCCCCCTTTTAAATTTTTTTTTCATTTTTCATTTTTCATTCATTTAAAACTGGTTCATAATTTGACTCAAGCCATTCCAGAGTTTGTAGAGCTGTTAAAAATATTTACTGCATAAGCTGGGGAAGCATCTGCATTTTCCTTCAGTAATTTTGTTCCTCCAATCTGTTGCATACTATTTCCTTCCTGAATGTGCAAAGGTGATGGAGGCTATAAAAAGCTTATTAGAGTGTGCAGAATGGGGAATTGTGCTGGTTTGAAAGCAAAACCAGTGAAGGACTCCAAGTCAGAAATACAATTTAATAAGATGAAAAGAAAATAAAGGAAAGTAAAATAAAATAAAAGCAATAAAAACCCACTGACAGAGTCAGAATACAACCTGACACCCTGTTAGTTAGGGTGGTAGTGGCAGTCCAGATGAGATGGT
>VYZR01123947.1:28898-41500 GCA_013400675.1 Oxylabes madagascariensis
TCCAGTCAAGGAAAAATATATTTCAGGGAAATGCCACTGCATGATTGTCTGTAAACTGTGGACAAACACTGAGGATCACTCTTCCTTCCCGCAGCAGTGCCCTGTTCCCTTTCCCTTAGGAGACAACAGCAACTTTTGCTGCTTCACTCACTGAAAATGAATTGCTTTATCCACATCGGGCATTCCCAGGGTGGTATTTCTGCACATGAGCTACTTGTGTGAGCCTGGTCCTCAGCTTCTGTTGCCTCTCATGCCCTGAAGAGGAGAGCTATTTCTTTTGTATTACTTTTTTATCTCTGACAAAAACAAGCACTATTAGATCCTGATAGTATTAAACCGTGTCTTTTCTTGCCGTATACCTACTATGGTTCTGTTTACTCATCTTTGGATATTTGGAGATTTGGATATCTAGGAAAGTATTCTCCTTTCTTCCTTGACTGGATTTTAATAGAAGTATTGCCAAATACCAACCATTTTCTGGATGTTTTTGNTATGCACTGCACCCACCAGGCTTTTGAGTTAAATTGCTGTTCCAATTTGTGTTACCTAGGTTTGCCTTACTTTTGCAAGGCTGTTGACAGAAAATGCTCATCTCCTGCTGTGTTTTTTCTTTTCCTTATATTCAAGCATGTTTATTTGGAAGCCTAATATTTGCACACTTCAGTAATTGGCCACACATTAATTTTTTTCAGTCCTTAGTGCCAGATCGCCTGTTTACAACTTAACCTTTTCTTGACCTAGTTCACAGCTTACTTTCTTGACTTATGGCCCTCACCAGTTTTTCACCACCATTTGGGTCCAGCTGTTCTTATAAAAGGAGACATTTAATTGCACCTTCCAGTCAGCCTTAGGGCTTGAAAACACTCATCAGTTTCAATCATGTTTGCAATACTCTATATGGAAGAGACAGCGGCTCTTAACGCTTTGCAGTATAATGTGTTTTCAGTCCTATATTTATTGGATGTGCTTATACAGCATTCTTACAGGATTTAAAAATCCACATGGGAGAGGAAGGAGTGAGATTTTAAATGCTGGTGGAGCTGGATAAGAACTACGAGCATTAGGAATACGATAGGAGGTGATTTCTGCAAATGTTGCTCTCCTCCAGCTACAGATCATTGCCCTCTTGTCTCTGTTTGGTTTGAGCCTGTCAATGGTTAGTTTGATTTCTATCATCTGTTCTCTAGTGCAAGAAAATAAGTGAGGTATAGTTTTTTAATGCCTCTTGTGACTGTACAGGTCTCCATCACATTATTTTTGTATTGTCTCTTCTTCTGACTGAAGAATGTTTGTCATTCAAAAGATCTTCCTTTTTCTCGCTAGTCCTCAATGGCCTCCTCTGAACTGCTTCTTCTTATACTAAAGTGTTTTGAGAGGAGAGGACTAGGACTGCATGCAGAACTTGAGTTGCTCTTTTCCTCTGTGATGATGATTGCTCTTTTCCTGTTCTTTATTCCTTTGTGAGAGTTTTGATTTTGCCTTTCATGCCACTTCCGTTGCTGTCCATTATTCACATCAGAAATGATGAGGACATGCAAAACAGTAAGTNTAACACTCTGTTGCAATCCCAAGATCTTACTTGCCGATAGTAAGAATCAGCTCAAACTCTTTCACTTTATCTAGAAAATTACATACTTTTGTGTGCATGCCTGAAAGTTTATCCAAATGAATTTTACTCATACCCACATTAAATTATTTGACAATGTAATGTCCAATAACAGAGTGCAGTTAAGACTTTTCTGCAGTTCTCCAAAGAAAGCCCTCATCTTCACCTCCGTGAATAATTTAATTTATCAGCCATCATACTTATTGTTTTCCTATTAAACACATTGTCTACATTACATGTGAGTCTATCAAACTGTCTGGATCCTTCCCTGAATGACAAGTAACTGATAACTCCTATTTTGTTTCCTATTCTCAAAAATAAGGAGTTCACCTTTGAGACCTTTCCACTTGTTTTGGCTGCAGGGTTTCTTTCAAGACCTTCAATGTAGACATTAATTGAGTATTTTCTGGAAACATGCGTGAGCTCTAGCCACCAGATCTTCCTCTGTCCTTTGGTACTTTTCTTTTTGGTTGAGACTGCTTGCAGTGGTTTTTTTTTGCCAGCTAGCAAGTAACCTTAGGTTTTTCCATATTTTGGCCCTCTATTCCAAGCTTTCTAAGTGTGCAATGCTGAGCCATGTAATAGGGTTTAGAGGCTTTCTGACTGAAAGGCCAAGTTACACAGCTCAGTAATTAGGTGATTTCTCTTCTTCATCTGTATCTGGTGGAACTTGGGTAAATTCCCCTCTCCAGCTGGACAGCTTAAAACCTGCAGAAAGAGATGCTGGTATCCACACTTTGCAGTCCAGCAGGATTGTTTAAAGCAGTATCAGTGGGAACAGTTCCAGGTTAGTCTCTGCAGCACAAAAGACCTACTGTGAGCCAGATCTGTATCCAAGATGTATTTGCATTATGTAAGTATTTCCTGTTCAAGATTACTATTAATCAAACCAGACAACTCTTTTACAGCAAAAGCTTTCCATAAAATTCATATTTAGGACATGGCATAAACTTACTCTGGAAAAATGGCTGTTGGTGGTTTAAAACAACAACAACAACAAAAATTAAAAAACAAGAAAGAATTAGAGAGAAAAAAGTCTCCTTCTGGAAAGTAGAATGGCATTTAGCTCTTCCATGAGCTCATATTTATGTTTTTCATGATTAATTGAGAGAATGAGTCTTAGGAGTGGCTGAGGGAACTAGGGGTGTTTAGCCTGGAGAAAGGGAATCTTATTACTCTTATTGCTCTCTACGACTGCCCGAAAGGAGGTTGTAGCCAGATGGGGATCGGTCTCTTCTCTCAAGCAACCAGTGAATGGACAAGAGGAAATGGTCTGAAGTTGCACCAGGGGAGGTTTAGATAAAATGTCTTAATCAAAAGGATTGTCAGGGACTGGAACAGGGTGCACAGGGAAGTGGAGTCCCCATCCCTGGAGGATTTAAAAGACATGTAGATGTGGTGCTTGGAGACACGGTTTAGTAGTGGACTTGACAGTGTTAGGTTTGTTCTTGAACTCGATGATCCTAGAGATCTTTTCCAACCTAAATGGCTCTGTGATTCTATAGTACTTCATATTTCTGCCTAAAAGTACCTGTGTTCATTTGAGCTTGAAAGCAGGATCTACAAGAAGAGAAACTTGTGCTTCTATTGCAGAGCTGCATTGTTGAGACTGTAATACATCCTGCAACATGAAATATAACCTCCTATTGTAACTTTGTCAGTGAGTCTTATTAAAAGATCCCTTCTAATCATATCTGGATATGGAAGCTGTGTTGGGGAGTGTTAGTGACTTTGGCTTATAAACAGAAAAATGTACTTTCAGCCTGCAAGTGTCTGGTGCTTCTGCTTTCTGCACTGAAACATTGAATTTCAATTAATGAAAGTCACCTAAGGGGATGGGTGCCTGGTAACTGGAGAGCAGAACAGCCACTGAACTTTAGTCAAAGTGGTTTGAGTCTCTCTCCTGTCAGAGAGTTAAGAATCCCTAATTTAGAAAATGCATTTCACTTCTGAATTGTCTTCTGATCAGCTCTGTTGAACAAAACAACAGCCACTTTCCTGGAAGGTTTTTCTGTGCTGCCCTTTTGTTCTGTAGTGGCTGTTGGGTGTGCAATGACTCTGCTCTTTTGCATCCTTCCTTGCACCTGCCAGCCCTGTGTTCTCTTCTGTTGACAGTTCTGCAGCACTTGTTTCAGAAACATCTTCCAAGTTTTTTTTAAAATTATTTTCCAAGATGAAGCTCAGCTACTCTAGATCTGTCCCATCCTCATCTCTCAGAAGGACCTGTATGGTTTCACACTTGAAAGGACACTGGAGGATTTCCCCTACCTGGGGCATTTCTTAAAACAGAACAGTTTCAGTGCTACTCACAGTGAGGAGGTGTGTCCTGAGGAAAGGAGGAGCTACATCACAGTGCCTGTTTACTTTCCCTACTGCTGCTGTGGTTTTCCAGGCAAGAAAGCTTTCTTTTCCATGATTTCAAAGGCTCAGTCTGGGTGTTGCCTTTGGTAGCAGAGGGCATGTGTGGCAAATTCTGGAGAGGAAGGAAGAACAGAGCTCCTTAGGGTAATAGCTGCTTGGCTGCAGGCCACAGGAATATTCAGGTCTTAGATTCTTGTTGGAGTCACAGGAATGACAGAGCTGATATATGGGATCATTTTTCTGAAACTGTTAAAGGAAGTCCATCCATGCTTGGTACTTGACACCTCTCTGGGAAGCACTGTCAGACAGCCAAGTGTGCTCACTTGCAGAGCTCAAATGTGTCTTATGTTGGCAGTATTAATTCTGAATAGAATAGTCTTACAAAGACATATTTTAGTTTTTTGGAAGATACAGTTTAATCCATTTTCCAGAGATAGCATGGTCTTCTTAAAGCCTCAGCAGTGGGTTTTTACTTTCCATCTCATCTGAACAGACTGAACAGAAGGGCCCATTCAATGTTCAAACCCTACCCTGCTCTAGTGCGCAGTGACAGCAAGGTACTTACTATCTGATGTGTATGTGATTTTTGATTTATTTTTTTAAAGCCAAGTCACCTCAACTTTATAATTAATTTTATAGAAGTATAAAAGCAAAAACTTTATCTGTTCCTCCAGACAATTCCCTTGTCTAACTTTCATCTGAATAGAAGCAAGGCTTGATCTCCTCCTCCAGCTTCTCCCCCTATCCAATGGTTATAGCAGAGATTTCCCCTCATTAAGTGAACTTCAGATGGAGCCCACCCTCAAATAAAAATCCAAACATTTTGTTTTGTTTTGGGCAAAGGAGGCAGGGAGGCATGTAAAAGACAGGAGAAAGACAAATAGCCTTTCTAAACAAACAAAGGATAATTGCTCTCATAAATGTGGGTCCTCATAATTTAAGAGCAATAGTTTATATACTTGGTAAGCCTTATAAACAGAGAGAGGAGACAAGGGCCAGAGTTGTGTTCAATAAAAGGTCCAACTCAACAAGGCCCTTGATTGTTAAGTTGTGTATTTTGTGAGCCTCTGCCAAGTTTCCTTGCTAGCAGGGCTGTGCTGAGCACTGATATCTGCACAGGGGAGCAAGCTCTGGGAGTTCCTCTGCATGGTCCTGGAAGTGGGAGGGTGCCGTGACTGAGAGCAGTTAGACGCAAAACCAAACCTTCCTGCAGATGGCAACTCTCTGTTGTGGTGGGCAACATGATATTTTGGGGTTGGCAGGTAAAAGGTTCATGTAAAAAGCCTAAATCAAGAGTGTGCTTATAGTACAGTATATAGTAAATTTAAATGCGTCATGTATTGGCCAGATAGTAGAAACCAGTGATAAAGGCTTTAACCTCACCACAGCCTCTGACAATGGTTAACTCCATGGCTTAAGGAAGGCTGGTTAATTTACCTGCTTTGATTTCTCGCCTTTTTTTTTTTTTNGAATGCGAAACAGTATTCTTGTTAAACAGACTTTTGTTGTAATTATTGACTTACTAGGAGAATCCTCATAGTATGTCTCAACTTGGATATATTCTGTCATACAGGTAAACAAAATTTGAACTGAAAATTTAAACTGTTTCAAATAATAAACCTTAGGGTTGCCAGGTTTTTCACAGTTTCATGCAAGAATCTGGTGATTCCACACTGTGCAAGGTGGTGTGTCCAGAGAGTTATATTTCAAGTCTGCTACCACCTCTAACTTGAGGTATTAATGAAGCTTTTGTTGTATGATGCCTCTTTCCTGAGCACCTGTAATCTGCTTGCTTTTGCTTTACTTTTTTGCCCATTAAACTAGAGCACTTTGTACCTGTGTATTCAGATTTTGTCTGCTGCAGCTACTGCCTGTGATGGTGAAGAAGTTACACCTGGCTCTGGCTGCATGGGCTTTACTCCTTGTACTGGGGAACAAACAACAGGTTGCGTTTCAGCAGCTGTATCTGAATGCTCAGAGTAGTAGAAGGACCTCGGGGCAAAGAAATATGCATGGTTGGGTGAGAACAAAGATGTGTTGCAGTATGTTATATTCTGCATGATCCTCACGGGATGCCTAGCACAGGTTGGTGGCACCATGTGGTCATGCCAATGTGTAATATTCCTGTGAAAAAAGAATTTTTTCTGCTTTTCTGTGAACTTCACTTGCCTTTAATGCTCTGGTACCAGAATTTGCTATTGCAAGGATGCAGACGTGTTCTGTGACCAGGTTGGGCTTGCTCTCAGGCTGCTAAATGACTAATTAGATGTGATAGAAGTAAGCTGCCAGTGCTTTGGTGAGGAGCACAGGGGACAGGTAATACTGTGACATGCTCACAGGTGACTGATGCAGCTTATGTGCTTGTCAGCTGCTTTGAGAGCATGGGTGTCTCAAAGTGCTCTGAAGCTCCTTTGGAGCTCTGTCCGTGTCACCAGGAGCACCTCAGTGCCAGCTACAGAGGAGGCTGCTCAGCCCTGCTGCATGGCTGGCTGGCCTGTGCTGAAGCTGGAGGGCTTGGAGGGTACTGATGGGGAGCATGAAGCCAAGTGGCTGAGATCTCCTGTTCAGCTGTCAAAAGAAGACAGGCAATTTACTTTCTCCCAGTGGTGAATCTGTCAGATGCAGCAGCGTCAGGCCTGTTGCTTGAGCATCTCAACCACCCTGACTTATAAGATTTGCCTAGATGTCAAAACATGTGCTGAGGAAAGTCTCAACAATACATTTGATGCAGTGTTTCTTTTGGATACAGTCTTTTAAAAGAAGCAGAATATGAATTTACATCAAGGTTGCCAAGACATCCAACAGCTTCTGAATTCCTTGTATGTTAGTGCAATGGTTATTACGGCTTATTTTAAAATACACAATTAGATATAAACTGAATTTCCTAATCCAGTTTATATTGGTTACAACACAAGAATAAACGTCTGGCTTCATCCTCTGGCTCCACTCATCATTATCTGTATGACATTTTTGACATCATATTGTGTAATGGAATTATGGGTTTTAACAGAGGGTGCAAAAAAGGGAAAAGAGTGAAACAGCAGCACTTTTTACACCATCATAGCTGACAACAGCTCAGTGCTCGTATCCTCTGAAACCACGGTGCTTCCCACGATTTGGGAAAGGGTCCCATTTCCCCAGCATGTCTCCCACAGCTGCAGCTGTCCCCAGCTCTGGGCCATGCTCCAGCTTTTCCACAGTCGGGAGTTCTGGTCCTGCGTTGGTGCATCCCCAGGATGCATTGTCTCATGGGCTGCACTGGAGCTCACCTGAAGACGTGGTACAACCCAAAGTCATTCTCATGGTCTATCGTGTCTATTCTTTTGCTAATCTGCTGAAGGGAGACAATAAGTGTTTAATAAGGGAGAATTTGATTAAAAATTTGGTACAAGTCTGAAAAAAACGGTAGTACTGCAGTTGTGTCTCTCTTAAGTTACTCCAGCTCAAAGTAGCATCACTCCCAGAAAAGTGAGAAGGGCCATTGCCTGCTTGAGTTCCAAAGATGTGCTGAACACATACTAAAAGCTGCTTTCCTTTCAGTGTAAACTTAGCTTAAAGTTACAATATCTTGGTAGCTTGTCTTAAAGTTTACAGCTCCATCCAACAGTGTCCATCTGTTTTGTGAGCAGTGCTATCATGAAGTGTCTTCATTTTAAACAAAGCAGATGAAACCTCTGCAAGTGCCCCTTATTGTAAAGCTATATTCTGTGGCTTGCCTGATTAATTTTTAATTAATTTCAACATAATAAGCTAAATTTAACCCAGCTTAAGAATAGTCCTTACCACTGTGCCACTGGGTGCTTGGCTTTATTTCACACTCATCTACTGTAATATACCAATTCCTGATCTTACATACTTGAACACAAAAAAGAAGAAAAGAGAGAAAGTTAATAGGGCAAAATCATTACGGTTTATTTGTGTGATTAGAATATTACTCATAAGGAATGTGATACCTTTTCCTAGAAAAATGTTTTAAATTATTTAATTGCCTTTAATTTGGTTCCCTAATTATATTAGGTGTATATTATTAAGTTTTCCCTGGCACACACTTCTATAAATGAAAGGTGAGCTTTTTATTCAATCATAGCACTTCTGTGGTTTCCATTATTTTCCATACTTAGTAAGAAAATTCAAAGCTGCTGTTTCATTTCTGGCCATCTGTAATTCTAGTAAACTGCCTATAGGTACAGCCAAATGTAGCTATATATGGAAATAATGCACATATATGTATGGAGAGATAATTAGATTATACCAAGGTTGTGATTCCCTGCAGGAGAAACCAGAGTCTGAATCAGCTGCAGTCCTTGCCAAGGCAGAACATGATCCCTCATTGCAGGTGTTCAGCATCTCCCTATTGCTCCACTACGCAGCACTACCAGTGCTCCACAAATCCACAGTGACATCTAGGTTGCTTTTGGAGTTTGTCCACACCTTTTCAAGGCAATGGCTTGTTGCAGCTGGTTAAACAACACTCTTTAATCCCTAGCTTTATTTTGAAATTCTTGTCAACACCTGATATAAATCAGTTTTCTCATCCTTAAAAGTATAACAGAAACAAACAGCAGCGAGTGATGAATCACATGTGCTGCAGTGGAGTGCTATTCAGTTCACACAGCTTAAACTAAAATTAGGATCCAAGCAGTTTAATAATGGCATGAATTTAATCAGTAGTCAATGAACTGCTCATTTGGGATCAGTGCCAGTAATGCCACAGATAAATTACAACCCTGAGCACTGAATTAATGTTAATAAGCACTTACAGAAAACAGATTTAACTAATCCCCAAAAGTTATAGACTCTCTTCCACAAGTACACTCACATACTCTACCAGCACGTGTGGGTTACAGTCTCCCCCTTTTCCCCATCTGAAGTGCACCCATATCCTGCAGGAGATGTGGGTCCTCTCACCTCCTGCCACCCAATGCTGCTCCCTGCAACTGGTGAGGCAGCACCCACGAGCTTGAGTGCACCCCATGAGCTGTGGGTCTTTGCCTGCAGTAGCCTGCCTGAAAGCAGCCAGCTCCTGGCCTCTGACTAGGAAGCCGCTCTGTCTGGTTCTGATGATTTTCTTTGGTGTTAAGGTGACTGGTTAAAAACAATGGTTTTCGTGCATTTTAACATCATCAGTATTGGGAAGCACATGCTGAGTTTATGTGCTTTTTACACCTGCACACCACCAATGATTCACTCACAATTCTGTCTTAAAAGGTAGTGTCCGAGACCATTTGCCAAGGTTGGGCCATGCCATCACCATCTGTTCCTAGATCTCACTTTGTTATCCTCGGTAATGTTCTGCTGCATTGGCAGGGCATAGCAGCACACCCTCCACCCCTACCTTTGTGTACAGCAAGGCTACTAAATGCAGTTCAAGTATGACAAGATTGCTTTTTGCTCTTAAGAGTTTGGAGTTTTTCTATAAACAAAAATCTGAATTCCCTTCAAGGAGCAAATATCTGTTCAGAGAAAGGCTGGCAAGGTTGCTGCAATGTACTGCAGACAGATGAGGCTTTGTTGTGTTACAAGGCAATTTGCCTAAGGGGCAGGCTCTGCCAGCTGTAGTCTCAGCTAAAATAACTTATTCTGCCTGAATTGCTTCCCAGATATGGCTTCACTTGCATGAAACTTATTATAGTCAGTAAAGAAGACTCAGTAGCATCACTGGTGAGTGGTGTAGATGTAGAAAGTGATGAAGAGAAGTGACTGCTTCACTGAGGTATGCGGGAACCATGGCTCAGTCCCAAGGCAGGCATCCCATCTGTGTTTTGGAGCAAGGAAGAGCTGGATGGCCATGCCTAATGTCAGCCCTTGTGGCTGGAGGCATTGTGGCCTCTCTGAAGCCTTTTCTTGTTGTGGTGTTCAAATGGTTTCTGGCTGGTTTATAACATAGCAGATCACTTGGGAGTGTATTGCCGCCTTCCAGAGCTTATGAAATAGAAATTGCTAAATCAACAGTGGCCATTCAACATAAAAGCCTTGCGAGTAAAAAATCACTTCAGCAGCATATGTGTTTGTTGCATCATTTCAGTAAACTCAAAGCTTTTCAGGTCTTTCCTTAAAAAGGTGGGATGGTGAAGGCCAGGGTTTGTTCAATAAGAGATGATGCTCCATGTGAAGTGTACAGTCTGTGCTTGCGCTCTGCTCTTCAGCCCTTGTTGACAGACAGCATTCTGTAAGGTATGTGCCAGGTATACTTTTGTACCAGGATTTGAAGAGTTAAATCACAGCCTGACTCTGCAGTGGCAGAATTCAAGTACTGCAAAAGTCACTTGAGAAGCAGGTTGGTGGAGAGTTTGTTTTCCATCTCCAGGTTGATGTACAGACATCCCATTTCGGCAGGTAGTGAACAAAAGACCCATTTCATGTGTTATGGAGATGGTCCTAGGGAGGATTTTAATTCCTGAGATACAAATGGAAGGACTTCAGTGCCCTTGTATAGAGATGCCTCTGTAGGCATAAGCAGCCACATGCACTTGTGTCATTGAAAATGTTCTACTTCAGTGCTTTTGGCACCTCTGTTTCCTTCCTTGTATCATGTCAAAACAGTCAGTCCAAACTGAACAAGAGGGATGTTTTGTGATAGATACCTATTCCCACAAACTACAGGATGATCAGGAACTGGCAACAGATTTTGCTGTCTCCCAGACTGGAAAAGATATTAAATAGTGAAAACTTCAACATTTTGTACTAGTTTTTGAATCATCCTTAGGGCTACAGCAGTACTTTCCTGAATTGTGTGTAATACCTTTAGCATCAGTGCCTTGCACACGGTTCATGTGTTCTGTAAATGGAATTAAAATGATGGAGCAAGTAAATGTATAACTGGATTATAACAGATTAATGGCCCAGTGTTTGTAATCTCATCCCACTTCTTACTTTAGCATTTGTCATAGTGACACTTTTGCAGTGTCATGTTCCTATACATGGTTCATACTATAAATAGTCATGAATACAGCATGAGTGGAGTGTAACTTAGTATGATGAAATTAGGGCAATAGTTTCCAGCCAATTACTGATGTTATAAAAGTCTCTTTGCCACAAATAGAAGAGAGAGAGTGAACTAACTTGGCAGTGTTTCAGATTTAGAGTGTAGTGAGAGGAGTTGTGATCCTGTGAGACGCTGGCTGCTCTGAACTTACAGTAGCCTCTGTACTCTGCACACCCTAGGAACTACTTGGCATCCAGGTACTGCAGCATCAGCCTCTTCACTTGTAAGTCAGTGAACTGGAAAATGTGAAGTCAGCACATGCTTCTAAATGTTTCCTACTAAAATTCTTTTTACCTTCTCATTAAAAGCTTTTAAATGCAACTTTGTGATCTCTCTTTATTGGCTGTGTATACATTTTTATAATTTTTTTTGTTGTTTGCATTAGTGTTCTGCTTGAAGTCTTGTGCAATTAGGAGGGAGACCATGAAGTAACATGTTACTATAATTTCTCCACTTGAAGCCTCAGTACCTAGGGGAACTATAGCAGTGTTAAATGTCTTTTCTAGAACCCGAGCTTCATTACATCTACCTTAATTTACATCACACATCCTGTAAACACAACATTGTCATCACTCCTTAAATACAATGACAGTACAGCAGTTGGACAGTGCTTTTCTCTCTCTGAAAGATTATAACTTTCCCCTGTGCTTTGTGTCCATCAGCTTCTCTTCTGGAGCAGGTCTTATAAGGTTAAGCATCAGTTCAACTGGAAGTGGTCTGAGGGTGAATTCACTAGGATTTCAGTACCAGTTTAGTAGTTCTGGTAGTCCTTGTCTCCAGGCTTAGCATAGTGTATCCCACCAAGAAATCTGTAGCTTCAACTCTATCAAAAGGAGAGCACATACTAATTTTTCTACAGCAAGTAGGAAGACTGACAGGGGAGTGTGCTTCTCAGGAGTCTCAGAACTGAGGCCAGTGAATGCTGAGTCTCAAACTCAAGTTGTAAGTTACAAGAATCTTTGGTATATTCATTGTATTGTGAGGAAAAAAAAATCGTGAGGAATTTCACTGAAGTTCAGGACACTTATCACAGTCGTCATGAGTAGAGTTTAATATAGTCCTGTGGATTGTGTGCATTGCAGTGAACTTCATCCTCTTTCCTCTCAAAATGGAGAATGGTCTGTATTTTTTGAATAGAACACAAAATCTGTAAAAGTATACTGAAACAACTTTGGAAAAGCTGTAGCCAGGGAATTGCTTCTCAGCCCCAAATGTGTATCCATGCCAATGATGAAAATAAACATCAGTTACTCCTTCATTTTTTCACCCCCCCGACAAATTCTTCCAGTAAGAGTTTTACTTCTCTGTTTTAGAAAGACCAGGATGGCTAACAAATCAGGGCTGGCTGATGATAAAAGGTGGGAAAGTTCTTGGGTCATCCTGTGTAAACAACATCTTAAAGCAGAATTTTCTTCATAGATTAATTCCTCTATTGTTGTGTTTTGGTTTGCTGTTGTTTTTTGTTTTGTTTTTTTTTAATTTTGCTGCTTCCTAGAAAGCTTTAGATGTCAATCATATGTCAGCCTTGACCTATTTTTGTACTGTGTCATAATTTTTAACCCTCAACTACAATGTTGCCTCTTAGTCAAACTTGGCTACTGCTCCTTCTTACGTAGCTCTGCAAGTACAGCAACCTCTCCATCACCTCTG
>VYZR01123947.1:55931-101687 GCA_013400675.1 Oxylabes madagascariensis
CCCCTTTTTTTTTTTTTTTTTTTTTGTAGGTATCACTGTTTCTGGAACTTGTCCATACCCAGGGCCTTGGAAAGAAAATGTCTGTGTTATAGCCTGCTGTCCTAGGAAACTCATTTTCCTACTCTCATCTAAGGCCACAGAGCCATATTTGAAATCCGCCTGTCAAATTCACCAGGCTCTCCTTGAATCAGCCCACATTGTATCCCCTGTGGAAGCCTCTGTTCCCCTTTCCACCATTGATTGGAGCTGCTACAACCATTAAGTTCCCATTTTCCCCAGTCTCTGTAAAAGGAGTACTTACTTGGCATGCCTGAGGTTGATGGTACTGTGGTAAAAATGTGAAGTCTATACCCACATTGCACGTAGTAAAATATGCAATATCTACACAACACTTATTTGAAGAGATGCTAAGTCAATGAGGTTTTGGCACTCTGTAAATGCTTCTTGTGCACATTATGCTGCAGCTAATGTTTTCAAAAATTACAATTGTTTTTTCTTTTTCTCTGCTATACTGACCTTTTCAGAGCTTAAACATAATTTGGTTTATTTCTTGCCTTAGTTTTGCTAAAAACATCAGTGGTGACAGGAGATCAACATGGAAGATCCTTTTCAGTTGTCAGATAAGAATCTCAAGTTTTTGATTGATATTTGCAAAATTTTCATTTTAATTTTGTTAGCTTGAAGAACTCAGTATAGTATTCATTTCAAAAAAGACTCATTCACAATACCATAATGGAAGGTATGAATGAATGGAGTCACGCGTTAAGCATGGAAAATGGTTCAATCTTAAAAAGGCCACGCTGGGATCTGGACATCGAGTGTCCTGTGTTGGTGTGCATTGCTGAAGTAATGAAAATACAATGTTGTTTTCTCTCTGGTTCTGAAATCAGAGCCTGCATATTATTGTCGATGCCAGAAGGAATGGAGACTAGATCTTGGCTTAAATCTTATATATTTAAAGGGTTTTTTGTTCCCAGATGTATGTATTAATTGGGAAACAAACTGGGGTGAAAGAATCCTTTGAAATAAACCAGATTCCTAGTGGAATAAGAAAACTCCCTCTAGTGCATTTTCTCCCTCTGTGTCAGCTTTTATGATTCTGTTTCTGGCACGCATCTTTTGAGATTTCTTTAACGATTGTTAAGAAATTTTGTCTTACATCAACAAACAACTTTCAGAGCTTGATCAAAGCTTTAATAAAAAAGATTGGAGGCAAAGGGGCAAAAGAGGTTGTAGGGAGGGAAGTGCGGGGCTGCTTTCTAATTTGCTTTTACTTTCTAAGATCACCAAAATTAAAGTTGCATTTCTGGCTTGTAAACAATTGAGTTTACAAGAGAAATGCTTGTATAAGGCATGTATGTATTGAGAACTGTAATCAGCAACTTCATTTGCACTTTTGTAGGGTTGTTTTTATTAATGTTACACTGTGGTTAAGTTGCTCTTTCTCAGACTGCCCCAGCCTGTTGGCTAGCTCTCAGTAAATGGTGAAGAACAAGATTTGGAGGAAACTCCTAGAGGTTGAGATAGTGCTATAGGAAGCCCCTCCCAACAACATTGGAAAAGTCTGGAAAATTTACAGTAGGCCAAGTGTTTTGCTGAACTTTTAAATGCAAGCAAAAAGCTTTCCAAGTTTTTCCTGGCAATAAGGCTCCTGGACTCACCTGCTTTTTTTTTTTTTTTTCCCCTTAGGGGTATACAGTGAACAGTAAGCAGGAATACCTCTGTGTGGAGTTCAGCTGAGCTACCAGCAAAATTCCTGTCTGAGAGCATATTGCATTACGGGCTCAGCAAAGCAGTAATGTGCTCGCAACTCCCTTTTTTAAACATAATGACAACACTACGGTCTTTTTCCACAGTAGTTTGTGGAGGGTAGACAGGGTGCATGTGTATGTGTCTGTCTGGAAGTCGATGCCCCGAGGATGGAGGGAACAAGTTTCATGTGATGCACCTTTAGGACTGGAGGGAAAGGAAATACAGGATGCACATCTGGAACTGCTATACTAATGAGAGAATTAAGAGAGCACAAAGCACGGAGCATACACATAAAACAGAAGGTCAGACCTTTCTTAGCTCCAAGTCTAAGTTAAAAAACACATATTAGTAATTCATTACACACCCAGAATGTCTAAGGTCTTGATTATTCACGGTGCCCAGGAGTGATGAAGGAATGCCACTTCTGATCCAAAAGCAGTGGAGATTAGCCGTATTAGCTTGGAGCATTGCTCACCAGGGGAAGGGGGGAGAATCATGGAGTATGAAAAGCTTTTTTATGCTTAAGTGGAAATGGAAACTAACAAAGACTGTAGCCCTACAGAAATTTTAAGGTGTTTTTAACGGTAACTGACTAAAAATTTATGTTTTCCAAATATGCTGTGTCTTACCGAAGGTACTCATTCCCACAGGACTAAAAAATTGTTTAAAGCTCATATTAATAATTTAAACTTTTTGCTTTGATTGTAATTATATTTTGTGGAATAGAAAAAAAGTATTTGTTCTGTGTTTTTTTATTTATATCATTTTGTTTTCCTTTTTGTTCTGGTTTGTGTAAAACAAACAACCAACAATCAACCAAGAAAAAGGCCTAAAGCAAATGAAAAAGTAAAAAGAAAGGAATTGACAATATCAAATACTTGTAATAGTAGAAGATACATCCAGCACTTGGAATAAAGTGTATATTCTTTTATATTAGAAATTCTTGTATTAAAATCTCAAGAAAGGAACAAAAAGTAAAGGCCTTGCCACATATTCTGCACATGTTTAGCTTCAGGCACTGTCACTGGTTTTGGTGATAATGTGAGGGAGGTGAAACATATGGTAAGTCCTTGCAAAAATTAATCTCGGGGACTGTTGCCTAAGAGGCCTGTGGAGTCAGTGCTTGGCTGCAGGAGCCTGGCTGCTGCTGGTTGGATTTTTCTCTCCAGCTGTAAATCTCATTTTTAAAATACCAGCATATACCAGATGCTTACAAATAACACTCCTCGATGCAGTTATTTGCAATAGCTGCCAGGGGGGTATTAGGAGGTCTCAAATGGAGCAGGGTGTCTGCAAAACCCACTCAGCATGAAGATACTGTTCTTGCTCATAAATACACAAATCCCTGTGTTAGGACCACATAGCCATAGCACGGACTCAGAAGCCTCGGGGAAAATGTTCTTTCCTTTCATTTGCTGAAACAGTGAGTTTCTAAGTAAAACAAGATGCAAAGAGGAAGAGGGAAGGAGCTGGGTAGTGCAGATTTTTCCTGCACGGTGTGAGAAGATGATTTTGATCTCTCTGCAACTCAGCTAGGTGATCTTGAGCAAGCCATTGGACTTTGTGTCTTGTGTTCTTCAGCTAAATATTTGTGCCTCTTTCCCGTGCAGACACAGTGAAAATACAGGCCTGTGGTTTCTGTTGTTGTAGGTAGTGAGATCAGAGCAGGCCTGTGCTGGGCTAAGTAAAAGCTTGACGGGGAAGTTTATGTGTAACGATCAAATTCACCAAAAATGTACTTAATTAAAAAACTCTGCCCAAATCCAGGTGTGGACATGTTTGTTGAATGCATTTCTGGCCGTACCTTGCATAGCCCTTACCTGTGGTGTCACAGTCACGCAGCTGCAGAGTCAGTGTTACGTAAGGGGCTGCCTTTGTACACTTCCCTGAAAGGCCTGAACATTGATGTGACAGCAGATGTGATGTGGAGAAAAGCATGGTCCTCTAAAAACATTGTCTGTCTGTGAAACTTGTTATTCTAACCACTAAATTGTGGTTACTGTATTCATTTCTGGGTGGTGCTTTCCTTTATGAAGAACTTCTCTTGAGCTCAGTACCGAGGTGGAGGGAGTGTGCTCAGTAGCAGCCTGCATCTCTCATACACTGGTTGTATCTTTTGTAGCATATTGCTAAAATATCCTCAGAGTCTCTAAATGTATTGCCCATGGCATTTGCTTGACTATCAAAGTTAATATCTTAGTTGTCTTCCAGTCTTTTACTTGGTTGACTTGGAGAAACAAGGAGCAGGAGTGGAAATTACTTGTAGGCAATGTCAGCACACAGGGAAAACAGTTAAGATAGTCTAACAGCAAAGGTAACTTCTTAGTTGCAAAATAATCTCAATTTTTGTGCCTGATTTTTGCCACTAAAATGAACTAAAGAAGGTAAAGAAGTAGCAAATTGTTTTGGGGAGGGGGGATGAGTTGACTGCTCGCAGCGTGACAAATAGCCCTAGCAATAAGTGTGTAAAAATTGTATAAAAATTCTCCAACAAGTTTTCAGGCATGCTGTTTCTTCATTAGCTGCTTTTCTGGGCTTTTTTTTGTTGTTGTTGTTTCCCAATCCAACTGAAGTTCACTTTAGTCCATTGAAAATGAGTGTTTTCTGCGTGCGCATGAGGAACTAGTCACTGGGCTCTTGGTTGAACTTCTGAGTTTCAGTTTGCATGACTGAAAAATTAGCTTCTCTGATGACACATTGAAAATAAGTGTATGGAGTTGAGCTTTTCCCATCTGCCCAGATCTGGTGAGGGAAGCAACATTTGCCTTGTGAGCTCTTTTTTGGCCTCCTGCTGAATGGCTGAAGGAGTGGAGAGGTAAAGGACCACAGCATTCTGTACCTCTAAGAGCTCACAGCTGTGCCGAAGTTATGGACAGTTACTTTCTGCCAAAAAAAAAAAGCCTGTGGCTCAAACATAATAATTCCTTACAGTGTTTAATTAAGAGTATAAAGAATTAAAATCCTTCCTCTGCTGTCTCCTCTTCAGGACTTAGAACTGCATCATCTCCTTTTGCTGACATGGCTTTTGAAATATGTTTTCTCACTCTGACTGGCAGAAGTGACTGCCAAACCCCCGAAGTCCATCATACTCCATCAGCAAATGGGCTAGCAGGGTGCTGTGTTGTGCAGCGGGCTCTGTGTCTGTCCAGTGCTCATTGAAATTGTGTGCTCTATCTTCCAGATTCTGACCTGAGCATGCGCACGCTCAGCACACCCAGTCCAGCATTAATATTTCCGCCGAATTCCCCTGGTTTCCAAAATGGCAGAGGTTCGTCGACGTCCTCATCCTCAGTCACTGGGGAAACCGTGGCCATGGTCCATTCGCCGCCTCCAACCCGTCTCACCCATCCTCTCATCCGCCTGGCATCCAAGCACCAGAAGGAGCAGGCCAACATAGACCGGCTGCCCGACCACTCCATGATCCAGATCTTCTCCTTCCTGCCCACCAACCAGCTGTGCCGCTGTGCTCGCGTGTGCCGCCGCTGGTACAACCTGGCCTGGGACCCGCGGCTTTGGAGGACTATTCGCCTGACCGGCGAGACAATCAACGTAGACAGGGCTCTCAAAGTGCTGACCCGGAGGCTCTGTCAGGATACTCCCAACGTATGTCTCATGTTGGAGACGGTAATTGTTAGTGGCTGCAGGCGGCTCACAGACAGAGGACTCTACACCATTGCTCAGTGCTGTCCAGAACTGCGGAGGCTGGAGGTGTCTGGCTGTTACAACATCTCCAATGAGGCAGTCTTTGATGTCGTGTCACTGTGCCCAAACCTGGAACACCTGGATGTGTCAGGTAACAGGGAACGTTCCAATTACAGATGCTTCTGATGTTTGTCAAACTCCATAACTGCACACTTATTCTTTCTGTTTTGTCTTTCGAGGTAGGAATGTCTGTCTCCTAACAGAGTGCCCGTGAGACAGGCACCACTAAAATCTCAGTGCCCCTAAAGCCAGCAGCACCTCTGGAGCGGCCAGACCTCTTCCAAAGGAAGTGAGCTAGCAGAGATGGCCTGTTCAAGTGGCATGAGGAGTTATTACAGATTTCTGCACAAAGTGCCCATAGAAGGGCCCATGCTGCAGTCAGTGCTACATCATGTGAGGAAGCCTAATTACTTCAGCAAAATTTGTTTTATCTTTTTCACACACATGTATATGTAGATTATATATAGGTAATGAATACATCTGTAGTCTGGTAAGTGACTTGAGGAGCAGCTCAGAATAAGTGCTAGGCTTTTTTTTGGATATTAATATCCGTTGTCATCCCTAGCTAAACTTCAAGGTCCCCTTGTTTCCATTGCTATTTTAACAAGACTTAGCCAGCTTGAACTTTTTTCTCTTTTCTTCCCCTTTTTTTTTTTTCTCTTTTTTTTTTTTTTTTTTTTTTTTTTTTTTTTTTTTTTTTTAAAGCTGCCATTGCAGCTGTTTAGGTCAGCAGAAATGTTTTAGACAATTTTCTTCAAGCCTGCTCCGGGGAAACAAGATGTTTTTTTCCAAGGTCAGCTGCACAGAATTTCCTCTCTACAAATAGGTTGGCACTTAATGGAAAGGATGAAGCCAAGCAGAGCACTGAAGTAAATTTGTTGCTCAACATTTAATTTGTGATCTCATCTGTTATCAGTCTAATGCCATCATAAATCAGCAAAACCAGATTTGCCATTGCAGAGGTACCAGTGGCAACAAGCAGGATGAAAACAGGGGATTAAACAACAGGGGATAGAAAGGGGATGCTATCGAGTCACTGGTACCAGATGCTTTTTCCAAGGCTACCTATCTGGTGTACACTGATTTGCATTCTTTTCTCTGCCTTCTTATTTTTTTAAGCTGATTTATCCAACTCTCTCACCCCATTCCTAGGATGGCAGAATGTCATGGAAGGCATCAAAATAAATATCAGGAAAATAGAATTTTGTCCTTTTTGGGATTGCTTTCTGAAACCACAAGGTAATAAGAAGTCTACGGAACTCCAAAGGAGTCTATTCACAATGACCTTGCATATTAATTACTTGTTGTTGGTACACACTGGACATTAGTTCTAGATTGCTAATCACACATTCAGGTTGAAGCATCTCCAGTGCCAGGAGAAAATGTATGTGCCTGTCTGATTTAGACCTAGAGCTTTGAAGCTCACACCCTGAGTGTACCTGGGGGCTTATAGGTGGTTGAAAATCCTTTGGTCCACAGCTTTTATTTATAGATGTGCTATAAAGCAAAGGTGACTTTTTCAAAGGCAGGGAAAAGGAAAAGATGATACCAGGTCTTGAAATAGGCTCTTTTGGGGTCTATCTTCATTTGTGGTTTTCCCAACCCTCTTACTCTCAGACCCAGAAGGTAGTGTCTGTCCCTAAGAGCTCATCAGTTTTGTATAAAGTGTGCAGGGGGCAAATAAAATACCTGTTTTCCTTCAATTTTATCTCATCAATGAGATAGGAAAGTAATTTTAATTTCTTTTTTCCTAAGTTGTTCTTTCTATTTGGAGCATATGAGGGAAAACTCCTGCTTTTGAATATGCTCAGAAGTCAGGGTATTTGGGTTTGGATATCGCTTTTGCTGCATGTACCATATGAATGGAGGATAATCAATCTTCACGCTCTTGTTTTGAGTCCACTTTTTTCATTCTGATGTGGGTAATTTTGGAGTGTGTTTTGGGTAGAGGATTCCATTTTTCCCTGCTTCTCTCTGTAGTTACAGCACAAGGCTTCCACCTACATGTTCAAGGAATTCTCAGGACTGAAGCTTTTCACTGGTTTGGTTCCATACTGAGCAAGAGAACATGGGGGTGTGTATTGGGAGGTGATGCTAGTTGCTAGTTAATTAAACCCCAGTTCACATTTGTACATCTAGTTGAATCCTTTCCCCCCTTGGATAGCTACTTGGCAGCAAAAACTTACCAAATTCTTTAATGTCAAAACCAGATGTTTGTATTAACTTTAGGAGCTTTCCACAATATAAGTTCTGTCACTGTCAGCATCTACTTTGTGGGCAAGTCTGAGATATTGCTAGAAGTTGGTTGAGCTTGACTGCAAGTTATTATCTAACACTCTAGCCAATATGTTTTTGAGTCTGTTTGGACGTTTCTCCTCCCTTTTAGAAATCAGTTATACTTATTTTATGGAAAATCCTGTTACAAGAGCTTTATTTTTACATTTTCTATTATTTAGGACAGAAAAATTGTTGCGGACCCAGGAACCCGTCATTTTGCCTAAAAATCAGTTCTATATCAGTGTGGACTCTTTTCTGGTGAAACAGTTTTGAATATCCTTCCCATGAAATGTTTTACAGTGTAGCCAAAGTAACTAGACATGGCAATGCTGAGCTTGATAAAACAGTGATCACACAACTGATATATGTGACTCCAGCCCTGCTGAGACTTCTGACTCATTCATTCACTTTCTGATTACAGTCATTAAACCTTCTTGGACTCTCAGCAGACAGAACATTCTCCTTGGCTTTGTGGATGCATCATTCTCACTAAGCTGGATTTAAAATTGAATTCTGGTTAGAATATAAAATATCTAGACTGACTTCTTAATCCAGCAACATCCTCAGCCAAATGCAACAGCAGCAGCTACATCAGGTGCAGCAGAACTCTGCCTAGGTGCCAGTTTCTTCTGTGAAAGTCCTTTCATGCATTTTGTATCACTACTTCAAAGAATTAGGTACTAGAGGTGAATTTTTTACACCATTAGTATTGTACAGCTTCCCTTTAGAAAAATCCTTTGTGTTACTGAGTGTGTATATAGTATTTACCTGAAGGCAAAAGTATTTCCAGAGATTGCTCCAGAGCACAGACGGATCTGAAACAGCCTGAAGAGAAAATAGCATTCAGTTTTAAGATGTTTGTTGAACAGTGTTACACTTCAAGGTCCTGCTTCTGCATGACCTGTGGGCAGTTTGCCCATTTAATTGTGCAAAGTCTAAGGTAAACTTTGTATCTGTTCAACTAAATTTGAAATCCAAATTAAATATCCAGCATAATGTTAAATTATGAATGTAGAAAGCTAGGTGCAGGTGGCAAGGTGTTTCAAGTCCATATCCCACACTTCTTACAGCATTTGTGCAAGTCCACATGGTAATCTCAAGTATTCTCCTTTTTGCTTTTAAGAACTGAAGCATATTTATACCTTCCACTAAGCCTCTGAATGACAATCTCTAATAGCAAGTGATATAGCTTTGGGTCATGTAAGTTTTTGAGGCAGTCTCCATACATCATCATGGTCTTTAATTCCACACTACGGTATTTCTGCAGGGTTTCTGATATGTGGAGCTCTAAGGGTCATCGTTTTTCATAAGTCATTTCATACTGCTTGGCCAGTGTTCCAGCAATACAGAAAAGGTGGTCATATTTCTACCTGGGGGCATAACCTGCAGAATTTCTCTGAGTAGCCATTTATGGCTAAAACTGTTGGGTCTTAATCACTAATGGGTAAACTCTCCCTTCTTGCAGCTGTTTCTAGCTATGCTAATACAAAGTGCCCAGCTGAACTTGGCACAGCTTAAGAATTTCCCTAAGAAGCCTAAGACTGCCAGTTTGCAGTGCAGCAGAAACCACACTTTCCAAAAAAAGCTTTCACTCTTTGCTGTGCAATGAGTGGAGGTTAAAAATGGGGAGAGTCTGTGTGGGTTTTTCCCTTTAATCTAGTTCTTTGTCTTTCCTTGCAAGGTCTGGTGTTTCTCCTCTAGTCTAGTTACCTCCATTCATGGCCAGACTTTCTCATTGGACACAATCCTTTTCTTTGTCTGTCCGTGTCCTCGCATGCCCTTACCAGTCTGTTAGCTCCTACTGATTCTCCCCATTCTCCTTAGGTTATCCAAACCTCCTCCCTTCTGCAAGCACACAGTTGTGCCATAGTTTTGCATCTTTCCCACATTGCAGGCTTGGGGCTGGATTCACATCTGTTCTCCAAATGCTTGGGGCAGGGGAGGGGGGGAAAGGGAGCGGGGTTGTGTTTTCTATAATGAGTTTGGATGGTGAAAGAGCCTCTGATGTTGGTTTGAAAATTCACCCAGTCAGCAATGAGACTGATCAAAAAACTGCATTGGTTGTGACGTAGTATCCTTTTCTCTGTCACTGGGTTTATATTGCAGTAACAGATCATAGGCTGTCCCCAGATAGACCCAGGACCACCATTTTACATTTGGGATATGGACAAAATCAGTCCATTGCTTTCAGTCATTCTTTTCAAAGAAACCTCACTGACTCCAGTGGAGTTTCTTGTTTCCTCTGGTGTAGGGACTCAGCACAGCAAATCAGAGCAGTCGGTCAGGGTGATTCCGCTCTTGCAACACGAGGATACCTTCATCACGTCCAGCACACCATTCCACACCCACTTTCCTGGTCCTGCTGTGTGATTTGTTTTTTCTGCTTCCTTAACCTCACTGTGTCTTTCCACTTAGGCTGCTCCAAAGTAACGTGCATCAGTTTGACTCGCGAAGCCTCCATCAAGCTGTCTCCCTTGCATGGGAAGCAGATCTCCATCCGCTACCTGGACATGACAGACTGCTTCGTCCTGGAGGACGAAGGACTGCACACCATTGCCGCCCACTGCACTCAGCTCACCCACCTGTACCTGCGCCGCTGCGTCCGCATCACCGACGAGGGTCTGCGCTACCTGATGATTTACTGCACATCCATCAAGGAACTGAGCGTGAGCGACTGCCGCTTCGTCAGCGACTTCGGCATGCGGGAGATCGCCAAGCTGGAGTCGCGCCTCCGATACCTGAGCATCGCTCACTGCGGCCGCATCACGGACGTGGGCATCCGATACATCGCCAAATACTGCAGCAAGCTGCGCTACCTCAACGCGCGGGGCTGCGAGGGCATCACGGACCACGGCGTGGAGTACCTCGCCAAAAATTGCACAAAACTCAAATCGCTAGACATCGGCAAGTGCCCTCTGGTCTCGGACACCGGCCTGGAGGTTCTAGCCCTCAACTGCTTCAACCTAAAGCGACTGAGCCTGAAATCCTGCGAGAGCATTACTGGGCAGGGCCTGCAGATCGTAGCTGCCAACTGTTTTGACCTGCAGATGTTGAACGTGCAGGACTGCGAAGTCTCTGTGGATGCTCTGCGATTTGTTAAACGACATTGCAAGCGCTGTATTATAGAGCACACCAACCCTGCTTTCTTCTGAAGGGACATCCCACACCTGTCATTGCAATGCAGTATTAAAAACACTGATGTATAAACACATGCTCCCATATTCAGTAATGCTGTCTTTTCTGTCGCTCACGGGAGTCAGTTTTTCTTGTACCTTATGGGTGAGGGGGTTTCTAGAGGACTGTTTTGTTTGCTTTTTTTGTATGATCACTTTTTAAGGTGCCGTGGGTCTCTGTGGAGAGGCTGCCTTAATGCAAAAGCAATGAGTGCTCAGCATCCCCAGTGGGGTGTCATTTCCATAAGAGCCACGATCTTGTCCCAGGCTACAGTAGCTGCCTCCAAGGGAAATAGCACATGATCCCTCCTTTGGAAATGCTACTGAGCTGTGTCAAATATATCTGAATTCTAGCTGTGCTCATGAAGCTCACTATGCAATATTGTGTCTCTGTTCCCCAACTTTTTCCAATATGGCTGATAAAGCACCCTCTTATCTCCAAGTAGTTTCTTTTTGGTAGTCATCCATTGTAATCCCTCAGGAAATACTGGGTGAAGTTCTTAAACATAGTCATTTGAGGTAGAGTAAGACCTGCTGGCCATTGCTGAGCACTTCTGTGGAATGAATCTGCAGACTGTGCCCGTGCATGGATTCTCTTGGGTAGCCCACCTCCAGGTCACTCGTGCATCATTGCTACTTGCCTTCATTTCTAAATTTGTCCTCTCCTGCATGTGTAGTACCACCCTCTGGTAGTAGTTAGGGACTTCTGGCTCTGATAAGCAGTGATGTATTCACCTGAGTGAAGGAGAACGAACGAGATATTGGTGGCCTGGCAAAAGGAACAGCCAGCAAACCAGCCTGAGAAGCTGCTGTAATTCCACAACAAGCTGAGATAGGACTGTAGGACAGCAGAGAGGCTCTGAGGCATTGTGGAGCAGCTTGCACAGGGCCGTCCCTGTTGCTGTGCTGTGCAGCTGTCACCAGAAAGTCTGGCTTTGTCCCTTTGCTGAACCTTTTCAGCAGCTGTGGCACCACTGCAGTGGATGCTCCCTGAGCAAACCAGGCACTCGCGTTGAGGTAAATTTAGTATGTGCCTTAATACACTTGGAAACCTGACCCTTTTCTGTGGCCTTCCAGTCCAAAGAATAGATGGCTGATCTCAAGACTTCAAAGACATTAGCCTGATACTAGATAACATCCCTGGGGACAGAGGGGCTTGGAGTGTTACTCACATTATATTTAGATTTTTTGAGACTTTGGCTGTGTGTGTTCCCTTAGGCTGGAGATACAGCAGCGTTCAACAAAGATTTAAACAACAGAGTTGTCCTGTGACACTGGGAGCTCCTGGTACTCTCATGGTCACTCTTGCTCTTGCATGAACAGGAGTGTTTTGGAAGCCCCTCATCTCATTGGCTCCTTCCCCAAAGTGTGTGGTTGATTCATGGTTACTTTCTTCACAATTTTTTGGCAGCTGTTCCTCTGCATTTTCACATGTAATGCTCAGATCCGAAAGCCAGACACGTGAGGGGTGATGATATTTTCAGGCAGGCCCCCTGTGTCTGACTGACAGCTGAATTCATATGTTCAGCTCAAACACTGTAAGTGTCTCATAAGAAGGGAAGTGCTGTGTCTGGTTTTCATAAGCAGTAGTTCCATCATCTCCAGACAACACTAATAAAATCAGTGGTATGAAGTGAAAATCAATACGCTCAAGAAAAACATGTAACTGCTGAGGAAATACTTATAACAATATTCTCTCAAATTGAAAAAAAAAAAAAACCAAAAAAAAACCAAAATCTGGGCAATGGCTTGGACATGTCCCTGGAGAGGGAATGTGTCGTACTGCTGCAAAAATTCCTGTAACTTATGTATGTTCCTCCGATTCTGGATTTTTTAATATACAGGATAGCGTCAGCTCTGAATTATAAATTAAGTTATGCTAAAGCAAAGAGGGCATCGAAAATGAATTTGTCATTGCTGTTGTTACTGGTCAGTGACTGATATGAAGTGATACCATCCCTTGGACAGTTAATTTTGTTTTGGTTTTCCTTTCCATATTTCTAAAATAAGGGGTTCTTCTCCAGCAAGTAATACAGTATATTTTATATCCGAGCCAGCTATACTCTCTGTTTATCCTTTATCTAATAATGGCCTCAAGGAATTTAAATGTTGAGCCCTGAGGATGGTGGGATTTTGAGCCATTTGCACTCACAAAATATAAGGCCTTACTAGTAACATTTAATTGTTTATTAAAAAAAAAAAAAAAAAAAGCTACTTTTCTGGCTATGTTAAATTGAGTGAATAGTGCTACATGGTTTTTAAAGTTTCTAATGTTTAAATTGGCCTGTACTGTACAAATCTCACTATAAAGCCTTAATTTGCTACCAAGAAATAAAGCAATATATTGGTAACTGATGAGCATGCAGCGTCATTTGCACTAACTGATTAACTGCTAGTGAAAAAAGAAAAGATTAAATACTTGTAAAACTCGAGAAGTAGGTGGGTGATTGAGCATATCAACCCATCAGGTAGGTGAATGACTATTAAAAGAGGGGGAAAAAATATTATGGATTATGACCTCGCCTATCTCTCTCTTTAAAATTTGTTTTTCCTCATGTTTTTCCTTCTTGACCCTGAAACATAATCAGAAACCGGAAGTGTAAGTAAAAGAAAAAACAACATATTAAAAAAACCCACCAAGTATAAAAATTTCAGGGGGGCCTCTGCATTGGTTTAAAGGCATGTTAACATATTTGATGAGAAAAGTAAAAGGGAACGACTGAAAGAGTAGAGCACTTACTGGGGCAGTGTTGCCTTCTAATGCTCTAGAAACCCTTCTCTGGGGGGCACTGGTGGAAAGGTAATAAAGGTAATTTTTCTAAGCCAAATGTTTTTAAGTACATAGTCTTACATGATCTGAGTTGGTACTCTGAGACTGCTACTTATTTCAAGAAAATTTGAACTTTTTGATGCAGCTTGCCTGATTTGACTTTTAACCTTTTTCCCATGTCTACTTCCAAAATGACAGAACCAGAAAATACAGGAAAAAACTGCACTGGAAAAAAACTGAAAAAGTGCATGTGGAGCTGAGTTTGCTGGAAAGGCTGCAACGTGTGACTGATGTGTCTTCTAGTTTACGGTTAGCAAAGACTATAAATTTCCTGGATGAAAACATAGGTGATTCTTGAACCATAAAATTCAGGCTCAGGCACTGAGGCTTCTTCTGCTCTGCAATAGCATATGGTGATATCATCAAAGAAAGGCAGTAATGAATCACATCAGTCAGGCTGGCATGTTGTTTATGTCTTTGGAATCATTTGTGTCCTCTAGAGGAGAGTGTCTTTGAAAAGGCACATCTAAACGACCATGCACTGTGATTATAACCAAAACTCTGTGTCTAGTATTCATCCTTCCCTTGGCTTTTGTAAAAAGTAGAACTGTATTTTTCCTATTAGCAGCATAAAACTGATGAGAAGTGCAACACTTTTGCCTCTTTGAGCTGTGCTCATCTGGCTTCCCTACAGAATGCAAAACAGCTCCTGTTGGATGTCTTGAACTCAGAACCGTGGTCCAGACGGAAACCTTCAGTAGTGGCTTATGTGTTTTCTCAAAACTTCTAGACTTTGAACTGAAAAATTAAAAAGCTAGTAAAATATCTAATTTTAGCACTAGGCTTGAAGCAGGTCCAAACTCTTATTAAAAGGAAACACACTGATTATTTGGACTGCAGGCTGGCTGCCCCTCAGCTGCCAGTGTTAGTTTAGAGGGGAAAAGTTCTCTGACAGAGTTGGTGCATGACTCCTCTTCCCCCAGTGTTCCCCAGGAAAGTAACCAACCTCAGTTCAGTTTTTTGTAATTTTGTCAGTTTAGCTATTCATGCTGAAACTTCCCATGCTGGGCTTTGAAAATGTTAGTTGAAATGGTTCATCTGGTTCTGTAAATAAAGCTGGAGGAAATGTCATTTTGCTCATGTTAAACTCCAGGTGACCTTTCCTTTGAAAATGGTCCATTGCTCTTCATCTCCTCTAAGGCCTTCGGAGTGGAAGTGTGAGCCTTGCCAGGAGGTCAGCTTTGGGACAAGGATGTGTCTTCCTGATGTCCCAGTAAGTTTCACCTAAATTTAGCTGCATTGCATGTCTTTGAACATCTCCGACTCTGTAACCAGGGAGAAAAAGGACATGCTCAGATCTTTTGGAGCTTGTAGTCTGGCAAGGCTGAGATTTGGCAAAGCTAAGAGCCGTTTATCACTCTGGCAGTGTGAAGGAGGAAATGACCTGAATTATATGGAAGCTGCCTGAAAAGCAGGGTTGAAAAATGGGAGTTTGAGAACTGGAACAAGGAGGATGAGGGAGATTTCCTGGGCAAGGGGGCCTGGGACTGAGATGACAAGAGATTGGATGATTTTTAGCAAAGAAACTGGGACTAAGAGAGATGGGTTTGTATGACTGGTTGAGCAGGGAGAGTTGGGCCAGAGGAAGTAAATAGTGAAGAATGAAGTTTGGGGTAGGAAGAGAAACATGAAGAAAATTAGTTGAACTTCATTTAAATACAGTACACTCTCTTGGCACAGGCTCACAGAAAAGCTTACAAACTGTTTCCATGAGGATGCCTCAAGTTTGAAACCAGAAATAAAGCAGTAATTTTGCATCTACTGCATCCAATATTTTCCTCTGTAGATACATATTCTGTGAGGCCAGGAAGTCTTTACCAGCAGAAGTATATAGCTTTACCAGTATATGAAGGTCTGAGAGATTATCAGCCTCAGTGTCTTTTTTCCTGCCTTTACACCTTTGTGTGAAGTAGCCTAGTGAAAAGAACAAGGCAGATTTGTGAGGTCTGCTCTTCTTTGGAAGTGCATTTCAGCAACAGCAGCTGCTCAGCCTTGCTAAGGTTTAGCCACCAGTGTGGACCCAGACTCATGCCATTTTTGAGGACTGTTAAAGAGCATTATGATCATGGGTTCAAGTTACTGCCAGGTAGTAGACATCAGAATTCAAACTTAGCCTAACAAAAATACATTTGACTGAACAGCATTACTGCATGCTATTAAACAGATTAAATCCAGTTTCTCCATAAAATAGCTGAGAGATTTTTCATTATTTTCATGCACTCTGCTTCACAGTTTCAGAGCAGGTTTTTCCTCCATCTTTGTCTTCTGTGAAAACTGGATAGAAACATCAGGTCGCTTTTCCCTTGTCCTCTGGATGATCACATAGGCACAACTGAGATTTAAACTAGTCAATAGAAATCTTTTCAAAGTAGGCTCTGCTAATGCAAATTTTAAAAATATTATGAGTGCAACAATCCAGTTGGCCGTAGATATGTCAGATTAAGCCAATATAAAAGTTACTAAACAGGCATTAGAGGAAGAACCTGAGGAAGCAAAAGGAGGGATCTTTTCAAACAAATAACCCCCCCAAGCTTTTATAAATTACTCTGCTACTTTTAATGCAGAACAGAAATCTTAGCCATTCTTTCTAGCACTAAAGCTACTGGGTTCTGTGTGTTAGAATAGATTAGTTTTCCTTCGTTTTTTAAGGAAACATTGCATGCTGTAGCCTCAAGCTCACACAAATCGTAGAAATGGAAAAAGTCATCTTGCAAAGTGTAGAAAGAATGCAGAGAGGGATCCGTGCCAAAAGGAATGAATGTTTTTTAACAGTTTCATGTTTCATTGTCTATCTTTGATGGCTCTTAAAATATGTTTTTTTTAAACAAGTAAATTGCCCTTCTTGAGATGTTTTGTTACTTCTTCAATGTACCCCATTCACACAGTTTTGTCAGCAGACATCAGAGCTTTGGAAAATTGAATTTCTAGCTATGAAAAATAAGTGTAGCTAATAAACAGTTTATAATTTAATTTAATTTAATCCTTATCAAATTTTTTCATATCTTAATCACTTGTCTTATAAAGAATGTATCCCAAGCCTTTATCAGGACAACAGCAAAATTATTTCTAAATATTTAGAACAAATTCTATTTTTCTGACACCCCAATTTTGCCCTAGTTGTCTGTTCCTGGTCTGTTGTATGCTGTGAAAATACTTCCAAGAGCAGGGCTTATTTCTGACTTGAATTACATTCTATTTGATTGCTTTATGATCATGTATTTCATGTGGTATTACAATTGTTGATGGATCTTTTGTGACATGACACTGCGGAGTGACTACCTGCATTTCAGCATGGAAATGGAATGGACTAACAGGATGTATGTGACAGAGCAGTTGTCAGAGCCTGCATTTTCATGGGTGATGGCTGCTGTGGGTCTTAAAATACCCACCCTAGCAGTGTCAGTACTTTTGTAGTGATTTATGTCTTAACTGCATGAAGCATCTTCTGTTTTGTTTGGCATCAATGACAGGACCAAACTCTAAGTACAACACCTGCTTTGGTAAGGTAGTGGAGTCATGACCTTTCCTCCATGTTGTCCTTTCCTTTTTTCTTCTGCCCTCATAGAGTTACATAAATTCCTGTGACACTCTGAGGTATTCCGCCTCCACAGTACTGGATAATTCAAATGATGGATTTGAGTCTCAGTAGTATTAGGATGAGTAAGGCCATTTACTTGGCAGGCATTACTGGTGATTAACTGAGGGGATTGACTACAAGTTACTCAGTGACCAAATCTTGCTGATGTTTCTCAATGGAGGTGGGAAGTCCATGCACAAATGTCAGCAAATATGATGCTTTTTCTTAAAGGGATATGTGGAAGTACAAGGTGAATCAGCTGGGGGAAAGTGGTCTGCATAATCAAGCCATTAAAATCCTCTTTGTTAAAGTAGTGCAGTAGAAAATCAGATATACATCTATCATGATGTATATGGTCAGGTCATATCTCGGTGACACTGTTGGGGTAGCACCACTGGGGTTTTTTTCTCTCCAGCACTGTATTCCTGTACCTGAACAGCAGAGAAATTATCCAGACTTTCTGTATCTGTGCCCCAAGTGACTGTGAACTTATGGTGTTTTGCTTTTTAAGCTCCAACAACCTCCTGTTCTCCCTCTCTCTCTCAGCAGCTGACATGCTGGGGAGGCATCCCAGTGGCCACCTCTTAGTGGGAGCTGGCCAAGAGTGTCATCTCTGCTGCTGTCACCTCCCCAGCTGGACTGACAGCTTCTCTCAGTGCTGAAACCTGAACCCCTGCTGTTGTTCCCTCTGAAATGTGGTTGCCTCTCCCTTTCCTTTCCTTGAGATTTGCTCACCACAAATAGCTCTCCCTTCACGCGGGCAGGAGAGCAGTGGTACCACCGTGGTGGGACCTGCTGCATTTTCCAGAGGACCAGAAGGAAAGGAAAGATCAAGCAAGAAAGCAAGTGCCTGACATTTGGCAGTAATCACAGAGCCATGCAGGGTCACTTGATCTCTCAGGACAGAGAAGAATATCCCAGAAATATATCTGCTTGAAACAGCCTGGCATGTAATGGAAAACCTGGCAAACGTTTAGCAGCAACTCATTCTTGCTACTGTGGCAGTCACAGCACTTGCATGGTTGTGTGTACAGGGAAACCAGCAGTTTTAAAGCAACAACCCCACTGTCAACATCCCACCAGTGAAAAGGAAAAAGAAATGTCATCCTTCCCTGTGGATCCTGGCTGGAGGGGTACAGAAGCCCTGGCCAGTCGGGAGGGACTCCAGAGTGCCCTAAGGCATGCCGGGCCTCATGTCAGGTGTTTGGCACACGGGTCACTCCAATGCCATTCCTAAAAGGCTGGAGTTACAAGAGGAAAGTCTGCTTGGTGGGGTATCCATACTGCAGGGACTGTTGAAGCCCTGTCATAAACCCAGGACAGAAACCAGAGAAAGGGGTCAGGAGCTCCTTCTAGAAATGTGCAATTTGCAGAAGGGGTTTTCCTGGCATCCAACCCCGACAGATTTTTCTCCAAAGAGTTTACACAGAGCAGGGACTGCTCAGAAGCAGCAAAGGGAGCTGTGACAAGGCTGAGGTGACCATGTCCTGATAAGCTAAAAGGAAGTTGTTGTAGATGCAACACAGAGACATGTTAAAAGAGACTCCAGGCTCTTAAATTTATTTTTGTAAAATGAGAAGGGAAAGGTGGTTTTTTTGTTGGTTTGGAGTTTTTTAAGAAGTGGCCTTTTAGAGTTGCTTGGTATTTACCCTTTGTAGGGGAACCTCATCCAAAAACACTGAGACTGGCTTATCTTCAGATCAGAGGGATATCTGATTTCTTAACATTGGTCTACTTTTTCTGTAAGGCAAATTGATGAAGACACAAGATGGCCTTGCAGTCTGAACTTTGGAGTTCATAAATCTCTGGCAGCTTAGATTTGCGAGCATGACAAAGCCGCCCCTTTCCCTGCCAAAAAATAAGACAAAGCAAGGAATAATTGCACCAAAATTCCCAATAAAGAGAGCAAAGGAATTCAAGGCTGAAAGCTGAACTGCAAGTAGTAATGTGTAATCTCTTGATTATAAGATATTTTCTCCTGTGGGAGTCAAATGTGGTACTGTGAAGCTGAAGGGTAAATTGAAGTTATCATATAGATTACATGAAGAGAGCACATGGATAAAGGAGGATGTAGGAAAGAACCAACACAGCTTTTCTTCAAGAAATCCAAAGCTTTTAATAAGCGTGTAATAAATACAAGGAGGATCTGTCAGGCTGTGGAGCTGGGGGCACCAAAATTTTTTGAGAATGGTTTCTGTGTCTGACATCACAATGTGGGCTAGGATGCTTCGTCTGGAAAAGAGTTAACTATGGCAAGATGTGATACACATGACAAAGGTCATGTAGTCATGGATGGCTGAATGGATGAAAGGACTGAATGTTTACCAGGAATAATAGTGGGGAAAAAAAGGAAGTTTGGGGCATCAAGAGATCTGTAGCAAATTAGAGTAGTTCTTTGTTAGCCATTTGTTAAATCCTTAGACCTCTGCCATGGAGTGTTGTGGATGCTAAATGTTCACATCATGCGTTATAAATGAAATGCCAATTAAATTATAAAAGTTTTATTTAACAATTTATATATCAGAAATTTAATTGAGCCACAAAATAAAACAGCACCGAGCCCGGGGGTCGGCGCAGGGTGAACCACAGACTTAGTACAAGCTGCACAGAGTCTCCCTAGGTTCACAAATGCAGGGGTTTCAGAGTCTATTTTTATACACTTCTTCTGCAGGGTGACGTGATCTCCTATCTCCTGGGTTTGATGTCTCTTCATCAGGTATTCATGTTTCTTTATTATTTTGGTAAATAGAGTTCCAGGAAATCTATTATTTGTCACACTCGATTCTCGGAAAGCCTGGATACTGACGATCATGGCTTGCAGGTGTTTCATTAGCAAGTGTGCAGGGTTCATCCCCTGATGATCGAGTCTCAGAGATGTATGTGGCTGAATTCTGCACTTCTCGGAATCAGGACAAAGGATGCACCTATTCATTTTGGACTAGGTATCTCCTGGAGCCATCGCTGGTAACTATCCCGTGTGGTTTTATGTTGAGTTGCTAAGACATGCCTCTCCTCTTTGTCCAACATGCAGGATGCTTCTATCTAGTTGCAAACACGTCTCTTTTGGTTACAGGAAATCGGGGGTAGCTCAGTCTGATCCCCGCCTCCAAGGTTTTTTTCAGTTTAAACTTTTATACAGGCTCAACTTATTTTAACAACATATTACAAAATAAAATAAAAACACGAATTACTTTAGGTTATCTACAACATCGTTTAAGAAGAGACTGGACAAGTTTGTGGAGGAAAAGCGTGTGTGCAGCTATTAAATACAACAGACAACCTCTGGTTCAGGAAATGCCTGAGGCACCAAGTCTTGGAGCCTGGCAGGCTATGCTGGGAAAATACGCTTGCTCTATTCTTGTGCTTCTCTAGGCGTCTGGTTTTGGCTACAGTCAGCCAGACTGTTCAGCTACATGGACCTTTTTGTCAGCAGCTGTTTTCATGTTTTGGTATCAGTCTCTGAAGATCCGTGACACAGAGCACATACTCATTTGTTGTTTGCAATGCCCTTATTCAGAGTTGTTCAAGGTTCTCTAAGTCAAATATTTTCGTTACCCTTTTTTCTGAAATCCTTTTGCTTCAGACTGGAAAACCCAATCCACTCAGGAGCTAAGATTCCCATCTATTGACTCTCATGGAAGTAGGCACTTGAAATTTTGCTGAGGGCTTGGTACTCTGCATATTTAAGCCTGTTTGCTGCAGACTGCAATGAGAACATGTCTGTATTTCGAAGAGAAAGCAGGGGAAGGAAAGCATTTTGTGCTATTTCCACCTCCTGCAATTTGGGAAGCTGGTCACAGAGACACAGATTTTCCAGGTCTCTCTCACTCCTTTCATCTGCAGGGAGAATTCTGGAAATCAAGAAACCTCTTGATTTCTGCAAGACTGCATCTTTCTAATCAAGACCAGAATTTGCCCAGAGCTTCTGTTCAGTCAAAGAAGTTTAAGCATTTCTGCTTCCCCTTAATAATTTTTAGCAAGACCTGACATGTGTCAGACACAAGCAGTTGTATCAGGGCAGTTGACCACTCTGCTCAAACTGGCTGTGATGTTTGGCATCAGAATTAAATCTCCCTTGGATGTCTAGAAGGCAGGACACAACCAGTGAACATACACTTGACAGAAACTGTACTGTCACCAAGTGCCAGCTCATATGTTTCCTGGACTCATCTGGAGGAGGCAGAAATTATCTCCAAATCAGCAACACAGAGTCCCTTCTCTGCTCCTTCAAACCTACTTCTGGCCCAGGGCCCACACAAATACCCAAACACAGCGAGGAATATAAATTTGCAAGGGTCTCAGCTTTCATAATATGACTAAGTTGTTTTGATTTAAGTGTGCTCGTCTTGCCAAGATTGGAAAAAATTAGTGCATTCTCCTCATGGCTGAATGTCAAGGTACACTCAGGTTTTCAGACAAATGCCCCAAATGTGCCCATGTAAATGCGCAACTGAACCAAGACCTGAGTGTTGGAGAACATAACTCTTTCTTTAACAAATTTTTTAGGGAAGCATGGAGAAAAATAGGAAACTATGGCAGGATGAGAGGATCAAATCCTTGCTTTGAACAAGGACTGAAGTCACCCATAGTATACCAAGAAAATGAAAAAAAAAATGCGTACAGAATTACTGACCTTGGAATACTGAGACATTTTTTGAAACAGTCCTGGGCTTCACTTTATTTTCTCCACAAAATTTTTCTACAGGGTGGCAATACTTGATGTGTTTACGAGCTTTGTTTAATTTACCCATTTAGTGCTTGAAGAAAAGGTAGAAAAATACCACTAATATTTAGCTATATTCTGATTCTTCTCTAGGATCATTGATAGCTACTTCTTGTTTTGTAATCTCAGCCTGCCTTTCTTTTTTTAATAAGGTATTCTGCCGGTAATACCCTTACAGATTAATGTAAATGTAGGCTCATATTGGGGAAAATCATATCAGTGCAGAGCAGCTGTTTGCAGGGAGATTTGTCACTGTGAAGCAATCTACACATTTCTGGATCCGTGACACATTTGCAGATCTACATTAATTCCTTATTTACATGAATGAAGGCCAGAGTCTTGTGAAAAGTGTTACACCAAAGGCTCATTTTAGTTGACAAAACAGAGGTACTGGATGCCATTAGAGATGTACAAGGGTATCTGAGACATCCACAGAAGGCAGGTTGGGATGACAGTCTCTAAAGAAGATTTGTGCCCTTTTGAAGTGGCAGAGGGAGGCCAGGCAGATGCCATCAGGCGTCTCAAATGCCTTTAGTTCCCCTTCCTTGGGCAAAGATGCTTCCAAAACTTATTGGGAAAATGTTTGTGGTTAAGGTCAGACAGGCTGGGCCACAAACACACAAAAAATAAACCACAAATGATTGACTGTGCAGGCGAGTGTAGAAATTACTGTCATGTGAGGATATGATCATTTTGTATTGCTGCCTGCCGCAAATTTTGTGCAAATATTTATTCTTGCAGAAAGGACAGTTTGGGCTTCCTTTTCAAAACCAAAATGTTTCTGATGTTTAAAAGTAAAAGAAAAAAAGAAAACATTTGAGACATCTTAGCTCTTACTGCTTGGGCTTTGCTGAAGGTCTCTGGGATTTGAAAGATGAAGTCATCTCAAGCTGTGGCACTGGTTTCATCCCCAGCTGGATGAGCAAGGATGTAGAGTCACAGCCTAGAAGTCACTGAGAGCATCCTCATACCTAAAATAGTTGTGAGGATATAACCCGGCTCTTCTTTTGGTTCTGCCCTTTCGCTGCTGAAGAAACAGGCCCCCATGCTGGGCCCGAGGGCTGCGGGAAGCAGCCCGGAGCCGCCGCCCCTGGTGGCTCCAGCCGGGCTCCTGCGCGGCCCGGGCAGGGAGGGGATGGATGGTGTGTGCTCAGTGTGCCTCGCGTGGCTGCTGTGGGGGATGGCTGCTGTGATGGATGGCTGTCAGGCAGCACCTGCAGGCCGTGTCCCAGAGCTGGGCTAGGACAGCCCTGCCTCATCCCGAAACTGGGCATGTCCGCACGGGACGGTCTTTGTGTCTGCGGGACACTGCGGGAGATCATTGTGCCCCCTCCTTCCTGTCTTTCCTCTTCTGTACATCCCAGGTGAGTGGCGGTCAGAGGGAGGGAGGGAGGGATGAAAACCTGAAGCCCTGCTGAGTTCCTGCATTAGGGGCTGCAGCGCAGGTTCCAGCAGCTGCATAACATCTGTTTGCAGCACACTCAGACATAAGCTTACCTTTAAGGGTTTGCAAGTGTTATTCTGGGTTTCTATTCCTGCATGAAGTTCTGCAAGGTAATGGCAATTTACACTACTGCCTGTTTTTCAGTACTAAATAACTTGCTATTAAATAGTTTCTTTGTTCTGTCTGTTGTTTTTTTGCCTAGGTATTTTTGCTTTGTTGGTTTGTTTTCTTTACCTCATTTTCTTCTGCTTCTGTGGTGGCTTTTACACCCTACCTACTTCATTTTGATTTAAAATTTTCTCTCCACCTAGGAGATGCCCTGAAGTCTCTCAGAAAGCCTTCCTTTTTCCTTTTTCTTTTTTTTTTTTTTTAATTTTTGACTCAAAAGGCCTAACTAGGAAGATTTTACTATAAAGCATTAACTGCATATATAAAAGAGAAGCTACAGCCTTGCTTTCCATGATTTCAGACTATTAAATGCTAAAAGCTATCCCCCAAATGTTATCCCCCAAATAATTATTTTTTTCTGGTAGCTAAAACAGTTGATACATCATTTGCAAGTAAAGGCTGGTTTGTGTGGAAAAATCTGGCAGCTGATGACACCATGAACTTAATTTACTTTTGTGCATGAATGTTTTACTGCAGAAGAGTCATCCTGGATCATTACCCAAGTTGAACAATTCATGTGAAAATGATAAATGTTTCTGCTGACTTGCAGTGTTTGGGATACTCGTTGAAGGCAGTATCAGTTCTTGTTGCTAACCAACACTGCCTATTAAAATAAGAGGTAGGAATGCCTTTTCTATCTGCATACCATGCAGAAAGATTATCCTGGTTTATTTTGTAAGAAGAAGGTGTTAATGGGTTTATTCTGCAGAGCAAATTTCCTATCTTTCCTTCTTCATCCTTTCTAATAAGATTAAATTCTCTTCATGAACAACGTGATTAAATTTATATTTTGCTTAAGTAATGGATATTACCCTAAATAAAGCCATATACTGTCACAACAGTGTTAGGTTAAAAGCTATGGTACATATAAGAGTCCATTCTCATAAATCACTAGGAAAAATAATATCAACTATGAAAAGATACTTTATGTTTAAAATACTGAATATACAAGTGCCAAAGAGCAAATATAATAGATATAAGAAATATTCTAGTTGCATGATGCCTAAGTGTTCATGGCAATTTTGATGGTTAGACTCTTCATATTTCTTTTATCTTGCAAAATTGGTCTGAGGATCTTCTGCTGCCTGTGTCTTGCTGAGCAAACAGTGCAAGCAAGACTTCTTCCAAAGACCTGTTGTCTGGAGACAGTGGTCCTTGAGCAGATCCTTGCAGTCTGAACAACTTTCCTCTGTTGCAGAGGGCATACAGTGGTTCATTGGAATTCTTTGGCTTTTCAAGAAAAAGAGTACCTGGGCTTTTTCAGATTCACACAAGACAAGGTTTGGGTGAGAACCTGGGAGGCTCAGAACCAAATTGATGAAGTTTGTGGTTCTGTAACATAATTAATTAATCATTTTTGAAGCATCATACAAAGTTTTACAGTTGTGGGGGCTCGTACTTCATTGCTCACCCAGTGTGAAAGCAGTGCATTCAGTACATGCATTTAACTTCATCATGTTCTCTGAGTAGTGATGTTACCTAATGTCACCGCTCTGGATTTCCCTGGAATGTTCTTGTGTTCCCCCATAGTCTGACGAGATTCAGAATACTGAGGACTCTCTTGTACTGAGACATGTAGTTACTTCTTGGCCTACTATTATGGATAACATCTGTCTCAGTACTATAATCTAGTTCTCTGCTGCACTGGCAGCCAAGAAATGTGGTGTTTTGGGATCAAAAATATTGCTAGGCTTGTTCTTGAATTTTTTTTTTTCAGATGAAACTATTTAATTCCCCATGAATTGTGAAATTAGATCAGTTTCATTGACACAGAACCAAAATATTTTCAAAATGATTTTAAAACTTCTTTTAAATGCTGAAGTTTTCATTTTGGCTTGGATAAAATCTGTGTTATGTTCCCTTCCTTCCAAGTCTGACTTGTCTCCTGACCAGCCTGACCAGCTTCCCTCCAAAAAATGTCTCCATTCACTCTTTGAACAAAAACCACTTAAAAACAATTCAATGAAATGATATCAGCTTCCAAATAAAACATTTGGAGTTCATCAGCATGAATCACTTTACTGGGTTTAGTGTGATTCATTTGGATGTATAGCTCTACTCTGTGAGCACTTCTAAAAATTGTTTTTTCCTAATTGAGGATAAAACAAAATTTGAAACCTGGAGTATTTTAGGGAAAAATTCATTTGCAGATTTGTGTTGGCTTTTTCCAGGAATCATGGCTTGCTGGGCTCAACCGCTCTGTTTTTCCCCTTGTATGAATGGCAAGCACACCCCACTCCTCTCACCTGGGCAAGTACAGAGTTAACCATAAATGAGTCTTGCAGGATGGTTAGGGGCTAATGACAGGCAACAATAGGAAAAGGGATCAAACCATCATCAGATTTTACAAGTTCCTGCAGAATGGAATTTTTATTTTCTGGGAAAGAAAAAACAGCAAACAAACAATCAAAAAACCCCAACGAAGAGTTACTTGACAACTCTGCTGTCATACTTCTTCTCAATTCCCCCTGTGATCCTGATCCCCTGTTAGGCTGGTACTGAGCTGCCCTCTCTACAGTTCCCCACCATCCTGGCTTCTCCTGGAACTGGCTAATAAAACCAGCTCATTTAATGCAAATGTCCCGGAGTGAAAATAAAATCCCAGTCTGATAAAACCGGGAGAAGGAGCAGCTGAAAGCCGCCTGTGCTGCAGCCCGGAGTTCCCCGGGCCGGGGCTCAGCCGAGGAGCGGCTGCTCGCTGGGGCAAGGGCTCCATCTGCGGGAAAGGACCCGCATCCATCCCTGCCCAGGGGATCTTACCTTCGGGAAGCAAGAGGAAAGCCCTCAGGGTTTCTTCTTCTCCAAATGCACTGTGAGTTACTATTGGGCTAAGAGGTATTGCCTACAAATCCCACACGGGAAAACTCACTCTGAGTACATGTTCCAGCCGTGAGCAGAGCAAGCCTGACTGCAGCAGTGATGCTGGTGGGGTAACGATTTTCTTTTCTGTGATGTTAAGTAACTACATCTTTAGGGCTTGCCTGGAACCAGTACTTATGCAGGTTACCTGAGCATTTAATGTGTGAGAGCAAATGAAAAATGCTTCTGTTCTTGTTCTTCTTTTCCATCTGCATCCCCAGTCTTCTTTTCTGTTTTTTGTTTGTTTGTTTGTTTGTTTGTTTGTTTGGGTTTTTTTTAAGGTTTGCTGTTGCCATATATACAAAGCACTGGCATTTGGTGTCATACCTGTGAGAAGGAACATGCTTTCTGTACATGACCCCTGCCATGGCTGAATCTGATCCAACACCACTTAGCAAAGGTGGCAGCTGGCATTCCTTGGTATTTTTACAATGGGAGAGCAGCTGAATGTTGATGCTCCTGAAAATGCCTAGCAAGATGAACATTTTCTCACAGCAATTCTTCATAACAATCCAGCAGGCAGTTCCCTGTTACTGTTTTTTTTTTTACTACCTCATGCAATTTTTCTGTGAGCTGTCATCTTCTGAGTTAACATATGGCTAAGTGCAAACCCTCTGATCAGAAAAGTAGAAATGCAGCTCACTGGTAGCTGGAGCATCTTCTGCTGTTATGAAAACAATGTTGGTTTATTTCTGGGGACAAGAGATTTCCATTCCATAACTCTTACCCATTATTTCTCTCATCAGCTAATGAAGAGTCCCATCCATTACCATTATTGTTGTATGGTCTCAATGGGATTTATTTTTTTCTGTAGAAGATCCAAGCTCAGTTCTTTGTTGATAAAAGAGAGAACATTTTGTTGATGGTCCCCACACATGCTCTGCATTTTGCAGTCCAGGCTTTACAGGGTACCCACCTGGCTTGTGAAAATGATTCCTTTGGGGCTTAGAGGCTAGGAATCTAGTGATCTCTTCACACTGAAATCCTCCCCTAGCTTGGAAATGGTTTAGTAGGAGCCCAAGGTCCACTGACTCTGGGTGAAACATGAAGCAATCCTGTAATTTGCTCTATGTCAGTCTGTGTAACTCTTTTGTCAGAAAAACAACAAACCTGTCAGGTCAGAGTCCACACAGCCACAGGCAGCAAAATCCAGAGCTAGCACAACTGTTTACACAGAGTGTCCAGTTTTCAAACCACATCCTCTCCTAGCCAGTGCTGTGCCAGCTGTGTAGAGCCAGCCCTCAACACTCAGGCAGACTCCCCAACCCTGTTCTAGAAGGCCATGCTGCTCCTCCTCCTCATACAGTTCTTGGGGCAGAGTTCCACATGTACATGGAGGGACCAAGCCAGGGTTTGCTCTGGGGGCTGTGTGAAAGGCTGCAGCACATCTTGAGTTTCCACCCAGATATTCCTCTGAGCACATTCGGTGACTTACTCAAGAGATGGATACTGAGAGAGGATTTCCAGGCCTTTTTTTCAACAGGATTTTTATTCCTTAAAGCAGATTATGTATTTCTACCAAAAATAAAAATTAAATCCTGGTAAGCAACCATGATTGATGTAAAAAAGTGGGAGCTTTTTACCTGAAGTATTAGCAGGAATCTCTTGTGCCTTAACAGCAATCCTTTTATCTCCGTGGATTATTGCATCTGAACAAAGGGTGTCTCCTACTTATTAACCACATGCAGTTCACTCTGACTGTAATAGGCGGAGGTCTTCTCTTGCCAGAGCAGGTCTGTTTCTGAATTATTCTGTGTATTCTTTTCTGGTTTAAGTTTCCTTATGAGACCCATCACAGAGAAGGTAGGAAATTCTTTTGCTGGTGTCCCTCTGTAGAGATAACTGCTTGTAAAACCTCATCACCATCAGCAGCGTCACTGCCCCATTTCCCTCAGCATTACCGAAGTAAACATTTCCATAATAGGTATCCCGAAAGCTCTCTAGGGAAGAAAAGTATGTAGGAAGTAATGTGGGAAGGTTTCCTCTGCTTGCTTTCAGCACTGTTAACGGGCATGTCCTTGCTGTGCTCTGATTAATTACCCTGCTTTTATCGTGATTAGCACATTTAGCATTAGGCTGGCCAGCTGTCAAGCTAAGCTCAGTCATAGCAGACAACCACTCACTGCCTTTGTGATTTTTCATCCCTAACTGATCATATCAAGAAGACATAAGGCGCACCTCTTCTAGCCCTACTTATTCAAGGCATAAAACATCTCATCCCCATGCAACTAATAGTACTGGCTTAATAAACCTAATGTGAAGAGGGCATTGAACAACAGCAGAGTTCAATATTTATATTTTTTTTAAGAACAAATTGCATGCAATTTAGATAATGGGCTTTCTTATGCATCCAAATTCATTTATGTCCAGCTCTAGAGGAGAAAACACCTATTGGAAAAGTTGGATATCGCTTTGCCTACTTCTGAAATGCAACAGAAATTGGAAATGCAGAGGAGAGGGGAGCTGTCTTTTTACAGGTCTTTGCATCATTATTTATTGCTTCATTCTCATAATGGACCGAGCAGACACTGCTGCCATCCAGAAGTATCATCTGGGAAAAAAATAAAACTTATCCTTCTCTCTTTTTGATTATGGGAAATTAATTCCATGTCTTAACTGAGACAATCCTGCTGTGATTTGAGGAAGTCTAAATCTACATTAGGTTCCAGCCCCTGTATTATACAGCAGCTTAGCACACATATGCTTTCCTTTACGTTATGGACCACCTCACCTGGTGCTGCTTCTCTATGCTGCTTCTATGGTTTTTGTCACTGCCAATAATGATAGAATTCTTTTCAGACAAAATGGCTGTGGCATGTGTGAGATATTGTGTTTTATTGAGGTTAGTTTCTTTTTCAGATTTCAGGGATGAACAAATGTGGGCATATACACTGGGAACCCAGTCCAGATTTCATGAGGAACCCCTTAGTCATCAGGTAACTTGATCTACTTCCAGACTGCAAAGCTTGAGCTTTGATTCAGAAATAATATTACTGAATGGAGCTCCTTTGTGCTCCTGTCATTCTTCTGTCATCTGTAGCAAAACTCCTCTCTACACTACCTGGAGTTCACAGGTCTGTTTGAAACGGTTCATGGTGACAGGCAAGGAAGGACACAGCACATCTCTTATCACATTGTCATCCATTGCTGCCTGCTAGTTTGTCTCTTCCTCTACTGAAACGTGAGCTCCATCAAGATGAATCAGTCTCTGACCACTGTGCACGAAAAAATAATAGATTTTCAGTACCAGAACAGCAATTACAGTCTGTGTCTAATAATGTTAACTTCCAGAGATTTAATGTAGGTGAGTTCAAGCTACCTAAAAAGCATAGCACAACTGATGTAGCACAAGTATTTCACTGTCCCAAAGTAGCTGGTATATGGGTGGTTGGATTTTTTACAGTTGTTGCTTGGTAAATGTTGTTAAGATCAAAGTTCATTGCAGTAAGGTCAACTGATGTTTTCTCTGACACTTACATGTTTTTTTCTAAGTAAGCCTCACAGGAGCCTTATCTGGGTTAAATAAACCTGAGTTGTGCCCTGTCTGTCACTACTGAAATTCACTTTTCCCCTTTTTGGCTCATGCCACCATTTAGGTTTTTCAATCTTTTAGCTTCCTTCAAAACAATACCCAAGCTGGTGGATCTGCAGTATGCACATAGGGAAATTTTCATAACATGCTTTTGTTCTTCTTTTCTCCTAATCAGGGTCTGGCTCTGGGCTCAGGGTCCTAGAGGTGGATTTCTGTATTTCTTTTTTCAGATACTATCAAGGCTGACTTATCTAACTTGCAGATGAGACCAAGGAAAGGTTAGACTGTAAGTGTCAATGGATTTCCCAGAAAAAACATGGATGTCCCATCCCTGGGAGTGTTCAAGGTCAGGTTGGATGGGGCTCTGAGCAACCTAGTGGAAGGTATCCCTGTCCATGGCAGTGGGATTGGAACTAAATGACCTTTAAGTTTCCTTCCAGCCAAAGCAAGTCCGTAATTTTTTTTTTTTTTTTAATATGAGCCGAAAAAATAAGTAATCACAGCATTCTTTTGCTGTGTGTGCTGTAGCATTCTCAGTATTTTGGGTTAAATAGGATTATTGATTGCTTTTGTATAACAGCAGCATTTCTGGCTTTAACTTTGCAGAGGAAACTTCTCCATCACTGCTGATGCTGAGACAGTAAGTACAACATCAGTCCATAGCCCAGAGCAAGTGTGACTTCAGAGAAACCAAAGCAGAGGAAGAAAGGTTGCATAGAGGAGCCAAACTGCTAATCTTTCTATGATTAATAATCACCTACTGCCTATTCCACTTTACCAAATGCTGCTGAAAATAATGATGTACCTTCAGCATAATGCATTTCCCCCAGCTCATCTGAAAATCTCCTCATCTGGGTATTTTGGCTGTCTTCCAGTTTGGCTGAGTAGAACTGTTCCGTCATTGTGAAACCACTTGAGAATTTGAATTGAACAGGACAGAAAGAAAAAAAACAAAAATCAGAAAGAGCAAATGGCAGCTCAGTTTGAAAAAGACTTCATGTAAGCAGAGAGGCCCAAGCTAGCCAAAGCTATAATACTACAGGGTCTAAAGTTTCTTTGAAAGATCTGGATGATCTTTTTTTTTCAGAAATATGCCTTACTCTTATAAAGAAAGGCTCTGTAAAAATATTTGGGGTTCTCTTCTTACTAAATCAATCCCCAAAATCTCAATCACTGGCTTTATATTATCTTTTTAAATTCCCTCTCAATTGAAATGATGGCAGTTAAATGTATGCATTAGAACCAGAGCTTCAATAGATGCATGGGTTACTGTAAATGTTTCCCTCAAAACTGTAAATCTGTATTACTAAAAATTTGTATTACTGAATCTGCGTATGTTTTTCTATACTGTACCTTTATTTATCAAATCAGTTGTAGTCAAGCCATAAAATTCTAGATTCACATTTAGTCCAAGTTTAGTATTATTAGTTGGTTTGAGTGTGGATGCTGCCATATTACATTACATTGTGTTCCTTTTAGGTAGGCTTTAAAAGGCCCTGCTGAAGAGCAGAGGCTCCTGGTGATGTGCTATGTATGCAGAAAGAGGATGCTTTATATGAAAATAAAAATATCTAAGAAGCTGAAGCCTAACCTAACCACATAAAGGGTGAGGGGAATCCCGGCACAGAGGAGCAAAGTGAGTGAAAAGTCCTCACTAGAGCCAGGGTGAAAGCGGAAGTTCCTTTTACCTCTGCCCTTTCCATCAATAACTTTGTTTTTTCTGTTCTACCCTGGCCACTTACCAACTCAACTGAAGAGCCTCTGGGCTTTATCTGTGAATTCTCCAACCAATTGATTCACACTGTCAACTTGCTAGCCTGTGCATGGAGGGAGTGAGGGAATGTTTGGGCATCCTTAGTCTTGAAGGCACTAATGGGGTAAGAAAGCAGTCTGTCTGCTGCCAGGGAGCTCAGTATGTCCTTCCTTGCAGAGCATGCCAGGTGGCAGTGGCTCAGTGAGATCCAGCAATACCCAGAGGACTGGGCTTTGCATGCAGTCCCTCTCCTGAGGTGGGGCTGGTTTTGAGTTCACAGAGTGCAGCAGTGAAAGGATGCAGCACCGCAGCCATCACTGCTCCTCACTGCTGCTGCTGCTGCAGCTGAAGGGCAGCACAAGGCACCGGGCCTGGGCAAAGGAGAGGACAGCTTCTAGCTCCAAGAAATCTGGTCACAGGTAACTTTCCTTGTTCCTTCTAGTGGGGCCACTACACTTGTCCATGCCTGAACAGGGTGTGCTGATGAGAAGGTGAATGCAGAACAGAGAGACGTAGCAAAAGAATGAAGCCTGTTTGTCTGCATTGTGCAGTGTGTGTTTGTGTTTTCAGTGCACGTGAGGGGACAGCTGCTGGCCTCTGATGGCTTTTGCAGAGCACGATGTGTCTCAGCTCTTGAGGTTGCTGTGGCATGAGTTGAGTTCATGCCTGCTGGGGAAGCAGGCAAATATGCTGACACACAGCTCCCTAACTGCAGCATTTAACCCACCCAAGGAGAGTGCTTGGGAAGAGACTGACCCCTACAATTTCCACTGACAGGGTGACAGAGCAGACCTGAATGCTAGTTTGACCTAAATGGTGAGTTTAGGGCTGTCCTGTCATGTGAGGGATACACCTTTCAGTGTGTGAGACATGAGATGTCTGGGGCTTTGCTTGAGGGACAAATTAGAAACTGTAGAAGAAAGCATGAGAATTTAGGAAGAGGACAGGAAAACTAATTTATCCTTATGAATGACTGGAAATGGTGGATAGGTCATTAGAGGCTGTTACTTACAGAGACCATGTTCTCATTTTTTAAAAAGTGTTTTAATAGATAAACAAAATGAAGTACATTTTTCTCCACCGGAGTAAATGGGGGTTTATTAAATATGTAATACCCAAATTAATATCCTACGAAGGTGATAAACACTTGATGTGAGGATAAATATTGAACAGGCCTCTCAGATACTCCTGTTTCGTGGACAAATGCCAAGATGTCATCAGCGGCAAAATGGGATGTGAATAAATTACCTTAATGTCTGGGAGTGAGCGATAGCCCAGACGTGTTTAGTGGGAACAAATGTCCCACCCCTGTGTGCACTGAATGTATCTTAAAATGTTTTGCTAACGTCAGCCCATTTACTGAAGACCTCCCATTTCAAAGTGTAAAAACTCATTCTGAAGTACATGAATACAAGATGAATCTGCCTGGGACAAGAGATAGCAAAGTTTAACAAGTTACACAGCCCAGATGGAGCCAGCCTGTGCCTGGATGATAGATGTCCTTGTCCAGTAGATCAGGGGCATATTGCACAGAACAAATTATTTGTGCCTTTTCGGGATTTAATTGCCTTCTTTATTAGAGACATGGAAGAGTTTTATTCAGGGATGCTTCAGGACAGGCAAAACGCAGCTGACACTGAATATCTGTCCCTGAACCAGATTCAAGCTACTATTTGTTTTGACCAGTTGCATTAGAAAAACAAATCCAAGTGTGTCTGTGCACCTACACAGAGGAGTTAGTATGTTTGTGCCCAATGGTAAAACTGTCTTTCTTACTGGGGTTCCAGTGTGGTGTCTGGGCTTTTATATGCTATATTACTATAGACAATAACAACCAAAAAGGCTACATACCTGCTTTCCATTGCAACCAAATTGCACTAAAACAAACATACATACATATATATATATATATATATAAACACTGAGCACTCAGTGTCATGTCACACTAATCTGCCCCAAGGGATCTATTAACAAGAACTTGAGTTACTCTCGCCTTCTGGTGGCAGGTCATAACAGGGGAGAAGTACTCTTTCCTCAATAACTAGTGCTGATCAGGCCTAAAAAACAGGACCTGTGGAGAAATTATTCTACATAATTTTTGCTTTCAAAAGTTTGGGTGTTCCTTTTCCAGCTTCATGTATAAGACAAAGCGAGATTTCAGGCTAGGAGGGAGCAGTGGACACTGAAGAAAGCCTTTTGGGTCACTATGCCATCATTGTCCAAGTCCCTTTCATTCACCTTAACTCTTCCTCCTCTGGTGAACTTGGTGCCATTTCTGGCCTCTGCCCATGACTGACCCCAAATTCTGGCATTCAGATGGACTTGCAAGCAAGGATCTAGTTCAGTACAGTTTGCTTGGTCTGGTGTTAAAACAAGTTCTGTGGTTGGCTCCAGCCAGCTGCTTCCTGCTGAAAATGTCATTTTATGAGGTTTTTATGACTTTTTGGCCAGCTGAGAGGTCTTCTGTTGTTCAGAGGACAGGCCCTCAAGCCTGCTGCTTCTAAAGTAAGGGAGCAAATAGTGACGTGTCAGGGTCAAATTCAGCTAGAGTTTGTACATGAGGAGGCTCCAGGGGAAAGGATATCTTTGGTCTGTCAGGAGAGAACTCATTAAGCAGGAGGATGTTCATGGGTTTCTACAAGCCTGCAGGATAGCAAACCGGCCACAGCAGGAGGAAATTATGCTAATGATTGGTTTCTTCCTGTTATCTGCAGGTGATCTTTGAAAGATGTTATGCTTCTCAGAGGCCTGTTTCCTAGTGTTTCTTTTTAATTTTTTGCCATGTGACTGCTTTTAATCTATGCATCACCTTTAATAGAGACTGTGATTGCATTCTACAGTGCATTATAAATATCTCTTCCTAAATCTAGGGGGAAAGTTAGTACCCATCTGACAAATTTCTGAATGTGTAAAGAACCAAAACATCTTTTCTAATTTTAATAAATAACATCCAAACATTACGGGTTTTTAAATATATTTTTGATGTCCTCTTTAAGGTAGTCAATTCAGTCCTGAACACCGCTTTATCTTCTCTTACACAAGAGGTATTTCTAGGAACTGATAACTCACTAGGGTTTTTTTAAAAGTGTTGCGAGACTTATTAATTTTTTTTTTTTTACTTAAGGCATACAAGAAAGATGAAATGTTTTAAAGAGCATCTTCATTTCTTTTCACAAAACCTGCTAACAGTTCATATTTTTCAATCATTAGAAAATGTTCATATTGCTTGGTGTGTAATTTACAGACTTTCAGATCTGACAGATAATAAATTATTTTCAAATCCACTAGAAATCTTCAGTCATTTTTAAAACACCAGTAAAGTTTTCAGAGGGAGAACTATGCTTTGCAGTATGGTGGCATCCACTTGTATTGTCCTATACTGTGCTGTACATAGACTGGAGTTAGATTTCAGTACTGAAATTTCAGTACTGAATCATTCCATTCATATGTCATTTACAGAATAGAAATGCAATAAACTAAGACATTCTGTAGCTAAAAAACACCCAAATATTATGAAGAAACTAGTATGAAAAGTCAACAACAAAATCAAATATACCCTTTCCTCAAAGTTTCTGTTGCAGTGGAGTCCAAGTTGCAAATTAATTCCTGAGGAGGCATCAGCAGTTTGCTTTGCATTCATGATGGGTTCCTTACGAATGGACTGAAAAAATTCCTGTCAAACCACCATGGCTTTGTCTGGAATATCATCAGACTGGCAGAGCTCAGTAAATGGCCAGCCTATATCTTTGCAGGGCTGTTTGAATTACTGAATTTGATTTACACACCAGAGCAGGTTAATGCTGATGATGCCTAGATGCCAGAGGAAAGTGGAAGTGTGGAAAGTTCTGCTTCAAATATTACATGATTTGTTTTAACAATATGTTGTATTTTAAATATAATTCCAAAGCAAAGATATGAGAATTTGTTTTGCTCTCTGAGGAGCTGTTTTGCAGAGCTCCCATCATATTAGCTTTCTGTGGTCAAGAAACTCTTTATGGAGGGTATTTTTTTGGTTTCTATTGGTTTTCTTATTGATATTCAAAAGAATTATTGAGTCTTTCCAGTCTAAGGAGTGGTGCTCAGTTTGACTCCCTAAACTATATGCCTCTAATAGTGATCTATTTGTTATGGGCTGGGTTGTTTGGGTTTTTTTTACTTTAAACATTTTAAACCTTATGTACACAGTAGTGACTGGAAATAGCTTTTCCTTGAGAGCCTTGTTGTGTTTCACCCCTACAGTTTTGGGATAGTGAACTTCAGTTTAAGAGCCAACATTTCTATTCTTGAGTGAGCAGAATCTGATTCTTCCTTGCTTTCAAAGTCGTATGAATGTGAGGGCTGTTCTCTGCATAATTCTTGCTATTTCTACTGTGTCCCAAAAGAGAAACTCAAAAGTTGCCCTTATGCTGCCTATAGTTAAGTTGTTTTACTTTCAGTAGTGATTACTGCAAGGAAAATGGAAAAAATGTGACTTCCCAGAGGCGGTGGTGCAAGCCTTCAGCTTGTACATCACCTTGATTCTCTCTCACTGTGGTTTTAATATCCAAACAGGACGGTGACTGAAATGTAGGTTTGACATGGGGTCTGACTTCCAGTGTTTTTCCTCTGTCTGAAACTAAAGGCAAGACCTCACCCTATATTATACCTGGTCCTAGGATTTAAGTAAATGGTGGTTTTTCTGGTGTCCATTAAATGTTTCTCACTTAACTAGAGTAGTTATACAAAAGTATAATTGTTTGGAGGAGACATGAAATTCTTCAGAAGAGGAGATGTATGCATTTTGTGTCCATAGAAATGAGCACAGAGAGGGAGGGTGTTGTGGATTAGGAATGGCTCTCCCCAGTTCGCTGCCCTCACTGGGACTCTCCAAACCATGCAGTGCTCTGGAGAGGAGAATTGTAGGCACAATAGGTAAAGATCATGGGCTGAGATCACAATAATTTACTGGAAACAGCAATGAGATAAGAAACGAACAGTAACAGCTACATATTAAAGACAGAGGATACAAGAAACGAAATGATTCACATGCAACCCCCTCCCAACAATAGACAATACCAGACATCTCCCTCCACCAGGCTTCCTTGACCAGGGGGAATCACTCCTTCCTGGAAGAGAGAGGAAGCTGGGGTGGTACAGAATAACTTCCAGGTCCTGGCCACGCCTCGCCCAATATGCAAAAATTAGCCCTGTCGTGGTCAGAACCAGGACAGAAGGGTACTAATCCCAGTCTTCTGGCACCACTAGTAATCACGTCTATTACTTTCATAAAGCCATCAAACCCCTCTGATTCAGACTGGATTTTTTGTCACTGTTTTTCTTGGGGGCTCTTCCAGTTATTCACTGTGGCACACTCAGGAAAGACAAGAAGGAAAGTCAGGCAGGGAGGATAAGAAGGAGGGATGCCCAAGGCTTACAGAAGCAAGTGGGATTTGTGGAGTTCTCCTGTGGGACAGCCGAGGGTCTGGTGAGAGCATATGAGTCAGCAGCATGGGGGGACCACATTACTAACCATGGGGTCAGACCGAGGGAGGAGACTCACTTAAAACCTTCAAGGGAGGCCTGGGAAGGCAGAGCCTGGTGTTCCTTGGGGCCATGAACCTCCATGTCACTGCTGGAGGGACAGCATGTCAGGACACGAGCAGAAGTATGTTTCTGGGTGGGGTCAGTGACAACTTCTTGACACAGGGCCTGGTTGGGCCATCCCATGGGATCACACTGATAGATATGCTATCCCTTTCAAGGAGACACCAGCAGGGGAGGTGGTGACCCACGACAGCCTTAGCTATGGTGAGTGTGAGAGAGAGGAGATGAAGATCCTGAGGGGAGGAAGAGAGGAGAATGGCAGAGCCTGAACATGAGGCACCAGGTGAGCATCTTGTCCAGGATGTAGGCAGCTGAGGTCACAAAAGAGCAGCTTTGAAGGGTGAAAGAGTTGAGGGGACCTGCCATGACTCTATGGACCACATGAGACACCTGGGAAAACAAGCAGGTGTATCAGCAGCCCCGCTCAGCTAAGCCAAGAACTCATGAGAGAACTCCTCTGGAAAATGGCCACAAAAAAGGAGGCAGAAACAAGGCCAGGCTACAGAGGAAGGCTTTAGAAATATCGGCCGGGCTTTCAAAGATGAGGTTAGGAAAGCCAAGCTCAGCTGGAACTGGAAGGGACATTAAGGGCAAGACAAAGATCTTCATCCTCCGTGTGAGCAGTAAAAGGCCAAAGAGGAGCTGTGTGGGGAGAGTGATTTTGTGGCAGTGGACACAGAGAAGACCAATGCTCCTAATACCTTCTTTGCCTTTGCCTTCACCACCAAGTTCTTTCATCTTCTAATGCTTTGCAGAGCCCTGAGCAGCCCAGTACGGGAAAGACAAGAAGCAACTGAACAAATTCAGCAGAAGTACTTGCCCTGCGTGGGGAGGCTGAGGAATCAGGAATCTTATTCAGCCTTGAGAAGGGATGGCTTCAGAGGAGGCCCAACAGCAGCTGGCCAGGACCCAGAGAGAGGTTATCAAGAAGGCAGAGCCACCCACTTCCCAGTGAGGCTTTATGGGAGAATGAGAGACAGAGGGTGTAAACTGTAACAGGAGAAAAGCTGGGATAGGAGATACTACTCTGGGAACAGTCAAGAGCTGGAGCTGGTTGCCCATAGAGGCTGTGCAATTTCCATCCTAGCAGATTTTTAAGACGTGGTGGCTTAAAGCCCTGAGCAACCTGGTCTGACCTCAGAGCTGACTCTGCCGCTTGGATTAGATGTCCTCCCGTGGGTCCTTCCAGCTCGAATTGTTGTCTGTGATTCATTCCATGAATATTTTAAAACTACCTTGAACTTCTAGCTAAATTTATTTCTGATCTATTTGTGTCCTTGAGTTCTTTTGCTGTCTTAGGCTTGTCCTTTGCCTAAAATAAATTTTAGTCTGTAATGTATTAACTGAGAGCAATAACATTCGCTCTCGACTTTTGTTAAGCAGAACAAGTCAGGCTCTTCTAATTCTGTGCACACCCCTCCTCCCCTGTCCATAGTGACTGGAATAGAGTCCCTGCTCCTTTCTCATCCTAATATCCTCTCTGTGCACCTTTTCTCATTTTAATTCATCTTCTGGCATGTAGGTGATTACAACATTGCAAGCACTGCACAAATCCAAATACAAAGTCAGTGAAAAAATGTTCCTATCCAGCACCAGGCACTCTTACTACTGAAAATATTTTGCAGGACAACACAATTCCATTATTTTTTAACAACTGCATCCTGCCTATACTAATCCTGTTGCTGTTTATAATTTCCTGATGTTGTTTTCTACATACGGAAATACATAAATGCCATCATATGCAAAATTATTGTGCCATAGAAATTAATGTTGAGTTCTCCTACCATTAAAGAGGCTTTTGTGATATTTGCCATAAATATTTCTCTTACAAACATCTTTCATTTATCTTAGTTGGACCATTTTTTTCATTCAGAAGTTGTTAAGTGTTCTAGACCTAGGTGTCTTTCAAATATTTGTGCACAGAAATCTTGTCCCCTCTTAAATTACATCTATTGGGTTTTTTTGTTTGTTTGTTTTGTTTTTGTTTTTTTTTGTTTTTTGTTTTTTGTTTTTTGTTTTTTTGGGTTTTTTTGTTTTTCTGGTGAGTATTGTTTTTCCCCAGCACCTTACCCATTTGGATGAGAATCAAAAAGATTTCTTTACAGTAACATGTTTTCATATAGTTCTTAATTTTGTTTTTAGGATCCTGTAAAAGACCACTTAAATATTCTTTAAATCCCAGAGATCGCCAGTACCTAAAAGGTGTGAAACATAAGTATATTGATCACAGCATACTTTATTATGCTGGTATTGCAAGTGCTTTTTGAGATACTAACTGTGGTCTCAATTTGGTCAAGTGGAGCTGTGGTCCGTCTGGGAAAGCAGCCTTCATTTAAGTAGTAATTAAGAACAAGTATTTCCCAGTGATAGTGCAGGTTTCCCAAGTCATAGTTTCATCTTTTGTTTCTCCCCAAATTCCTTCTTTGGGAAATCATTTAAAGATAACCTAGAAGTCAATTCTCATAGTTTCTCAAGGAGGTTGCCTGTTGTATGCTGGTAATTTGCCATGCAGGAGATACACTGTGTTGAGATCGCCTTTCTTTGTTCATGGCTTATGTACTGCTTTTCACATGAATTAGTGAGAGAGCAGTAAGGCATCTGTAGGTTTAGTAAATGTAACTTTGAGCTTGTGAGACTGTAACACAGAATGCTGGGCCCTGTGTAGGGTTCATTGGATAAATGCTTATGAATATACAAGGAGCTTTTAAGCACCAATGCTTAAATTATTTCTATCTCCCTTCCAAGTGTGGTTAGAGAGGCCTTGTGTGTCTGGTCTTGGCACGTAAATCTCTTATAAAAGGAAGGCATGCACTGATTTCAGCACCATCCTGTTGATTCATGACAGGGAATTTTCCAGCCTCAGCCCTCCATCTCCTGCACAAAATAAAATTTTTCAGCCACTGGATAAACTTATTTTGAAACAGAAAAATGTTTTCTGTGTAGTGAGTACAGGTGCCCAGGGGCAGGTGGGGATGGGAGCTGCAGACGAGACCTCTGTGAGGAGAGGCTGGGACTGCCCCATGCCAAACACAGTCCATCCCAAGCAGAGATTGCCCTGTGACCCTGGAGAGGTCCTGGTGGAGCAGGTACTTCCCTGTAAACTCTGGAGAGACCATGGTGCAGCAGACATCCACACTGCAGCCCCTGGCAGACACGTCTCGAAGGAACTGTAGCCCATGGAGAGCCCACGCTGGAGCAGATTTATACTGAAAGACTGAAACTCATGGAGAAGCCCAAGGCTGGAGCAGAGAAGTGTGAGGAGGAGAAAGAAGCAGCAGAGAGGAACTGTTATAGTCTGGCTGCAGACTCCCATTCCTCTTCCCCCTGCACTGCCCAGTGGGGAGAAGGTAGAAGAGTTGGGAGTGAAGGGTTGAAGCTGAGCCTGGGAAGAGGAGACGTGGGTGGATGGAAGGTGGTTTATGTTTTATCTTTGTTTCTCAACACCCAACTTGCTTTTAGTTGGGAATAAATTAAAATAATTTTCCCTCTGCTTCTTTTGTTTGAGCCAGTAGCTGCTTGAGCCAGTGATGCCCTTGTCTTTGTCTCAACCCACAAGATTTTTCATGTTATTTTCCCTCTCTCTTCTGTTGAGAAGGGTGATAGAGAATCTGGGTGGGGATCTGACAGCCACGCAAGTTCAACCCAACACTCCATCCTTGACCCAATTCTCTTCAACGTCTTCATTCATGGCTTGGACACAGGACTCAAAGGAACACTAAATATGTTTGCTGATGACACTAAATTGGGAGGAGATGTTGACCCCCTTGGGTGCAAGGAGACCCTGCAGAGAGACTTCAGCAAATTAGAGAGATGGTCAATCATCAACCAAATGAAGTTCAACATGATCAAGTGTTGGATTCTGCACTTTAGATGGGGCAACCCTAGATGTGTATATAGACTGGGGAATGAGAGGCTGGAAAGCAGTGCTACGGTAAGGGCCCTGGATGTCCTGGTCGATGGCAAGTTGAGCACGAGTCAGCAGAGCCCTGGCAGCCAGGAGGGACAACCCTGTCCTGGGGGGCATCAGGCACAGCATGGCCAGCTGGGCAAGGGAGGGGATTGTCCTGCTCTGCTCTGAGCTGGGTCAGCCTCACCTCGAGTGCTGGGGGCAGGTTTGGGTGCCAAATCTAAAAAAGACATTAAACTATTACAGGGTGTCCAAGGGAGGCCCAAAGGAGGGCCGCAAGGATGGTGAAGGGTCTGAAGGGGAAGCTATAAGAGGAGCAACTGAGCTCATGTGGTCTGTTCAGCCTGGGGAAGAGACTGAGGGGAGACCTCACCGTTGTCTTCAACATCCTCATGAAGGGAAGCAGAGGGGCAATGTGTTGGCTGAGGTGGTGGTTACTGCAATTGTATTGAATAGTGAGGCACCTGGCATGATGTAAATGCTATGGAATAAGGGGTGGAATGTCTGGGTTTGGCTGGAGAATTAAATGTCTTCACAGTGGCTGGTACAGACTATATTTTGGATTTGTGCTGAGCACGGGGTTGATAATAGATCTTGAGAGAGATGTTTTTGTTATGGCTGAACAAGGCTCATACAGAGTCAAGACCTCTTCCAATTTCTATACTACCCTGCTGATGAGGAGGGTGAGGGTTGTTGGGAGGCTGGGAGGAGACACAGCCGGGACAGGTGACCCAAACTGCCCAAAGAGATATTCCAGACCATGTGACATCATGTGCAGTATATAAAGTGGGGGGAAGAAGGACAAAAGAGTGAGATGTTTGGAGTGATGACTTTTGTCTTTCCAATTAACCACTACATATGATGAGGCTCAGCTCTCCTGGAGATGGCTGAACATCTGCCTGCCCATGGGAAGTGGTGAATGAATTCCCTGTTTTAATTTGTTTGTGTGTGTGTGGCTTTTGCTTTCCCTTGTAAATTGTCTTTATCTGAACCTGTGAATTTTCTGGCTTTTACCCTTCTGATTCTCTCCCATGTCCCTCTGGTGGGGGACTGAGTGAGCGCCTGCCTGGTGCTTGGCTGCTGGTTGGAGTGAAACCACGACAGACGGGTACAGCTTCACTCTCATGACCGGTGACAGAATTCAAGGAAATGGCCTGAAGCTNTGTGTTGGCTGAGGTGGTGGTTACTGCAATTGTATTGAATAGTGAGGCACCTGGCATGATGTAAATGCTATGGAATAAGGGGTGGAATGCCTGGGTTTGGCTGGAGAATTAAATGTCTTCACAGTGGCTGGTACAGACTATTTTTTGGATTTGTGCTGAGCACGGGGTTGATAATAGATCTTGAGAGAGATGTTTTTGTTATGGCTGAACAAGGCTCATACAGAGTCAAGACCTCTTCCAATTTCTATACTACCCTGCTGATGAGGAGGGTGAGGGTTGTTGGGAGGCTGGGAGGAGACACAGCCGGGACAGGTGACCCAAACTGCCCAAAGAGATATTCCAGACCATGTGACATCATGTGCAGTATATAAAGTGGGGGGAAGAAGGACAAAAGAGTGAGATGTTTGGAGTGATGACTTTTGTCTTTCCAATTAACCACTACATATGATGAGGCTCAGCTCTCCTGGAGATGGCTGAACATCTGCCTGCCCATGGGAAGTGGTGAATGAATTCCCTGTTTTAATTTGTTTGTGTGTGTGTGGCTTTTGCTTTCCCTTGTAAATTGTCTTTATCTGAACCTGTGAATTTTCTGGCTTTTACCCTTCTGATTCTCTCCCATGTCCCTCTGGTGGGGGACTGAGTGAGCGCCTGCCTGGTGCTTGGCTGCTGGTTGGAGTGAAACCACGACAGACGGGTACAGCTTCACTCTCATGACCGGTGACAGAATTCAAGGAAATGGCCTGAAGCTGAGTCAGGAGAAGTTTAGACTGAGGATCAGGAAAAGATTTTTCACCAGAGGTGAACTGAACACTGGAACAGGTTCCCCAGGGAAGTGGTCACAGCAGCAGCCTGACAGAGTTCAAAAAATGTTTGGACAATGCTCTCAGGCACAAGTGTGACTCCTGGGGTGCTCTGTGTAGGGCCAGGAGTTGGACTTGATGCTCCTGATGGGTCCCTTCCAAATCAGCATATTCCATGATCCTACAAAACTTTTTTGAGTAAGCTAGTGCTCTCAGAGTAATTTCAACCTTACTTTTCTGTCTCAGTCTTCAATAGACTTAATATTATTAAGTTGAAATTTATTTTCATTTGATTATTCTATTAGAATAGTAGAAGTCTATTAGAATTTTTGCCATGAAAACGAAACAAGAGAAGCAAACTTCACAGCCTTGATCTATCTATAGATGACTTGTTCCCTGGCAAAATTAAGGTTCTGTATTATTTATACTTAAGTTTCTATCAGGATTTATTATTCCAGAAGTTGCAATTCACATTTCCTCTTTTTTTTTTTACCTTTTTTTTTTTTAAGAAAGGGAGGTCAATGACCTATAATTAGAATGGTACTAAAAATTCACACGTTGCTAATTCCAGCAGCGCTGCTCAGAAGGTAACGTCACTTCTGTGCACAGGCACAGCACCAGCACTATGCAGATCTTAAGAGATTCAAGAGGTAGTGCAAGCCTCTTGTCCTGTCTATGTCAAACTTATGTCTGATATCTTCCATGGATATCTGGGAGAGCCAAAAGATCTCCCATCTTCCTTTAGGTTTTGTAGAACACCCACTGGACTTCCTGCTTAAATGCAAAGGACAATATATCCCTCACTCACACACCTGAATTGAGCTTCAAACAACAACAAAATAAAGACAGAAAAGGAAGAATATTTGAGTTATGTCAACATTCTTATTCTTTTTGGAAGAATGTTGTCCCGTTTAATCTTCATGAAGTGGAAAAAAATAACAGTAGTGGATTAAAGCCAGAGTTTAAGAAAATACATTTAAATATATCTTTTTACTTAAAAATGAGTTTCCTCATCATTCAAAGACCTAAGACCTCAGGTACAAATTGAGAAAAGATTCAATAAATCAGACTATATAAAAAGCAAGAGACTTTTTTCCCCAGAAAAATGTATTTGTGTTTTATCTGATCATATAAAAACCATTAAATTTAAAAAAAAGACGTGTATATATTTTTCAAGTGTTGATGGTTTCACCATTCATCTTAACTACATTCCGAAGTCCTGTGACACCAGGGCACGTTATCCTTATCTGTGCAGCACAGTGAGCACAACCTTTACACTGAGGTCACTCTCATCACTACTTCCCCAGAGCAGTTATCCTCTGATGAATCCTCCTGAGGTCTCATGCGGTTGAACAGGTGTAACAACACATAGCCACACTGAAATCTCGGTGAGGTTAACTGTGTTGGATGAACTAAACTTCTGTTTCTAAATGCAGTCAGTGGCAGCCACAATGTCCTCCCTGCTGAGGATTCTCCTCGATTGCTCTCTTCTATATCCGTGGCTTTATCATAATTTAACACATCCCAGTGCAGATTCACAGCCCTCCAGCGCTTAAACACTCGATAAACAGATGCACCTTCATGAACTATCAGTCCTGAAAGTAAGAGGGAAAAAGAAGCGTTTATACAAAATGCCAGTAGATACCATTTTGAGAGCAAATAGAGATTTAACACATTTTAATGACTCTAGCAATTTCCAGATGCGATTAAATTACTCATAACATTAATAATTCAAACAAACTGTACATATGCTATTTATCTGGTTATTCATTTGTTTGGGAGGCAGGAACATGCAGAGAAAATAAAGTTGTTCTGAATGAAAGCTCAGCATAACCAATACTGGAATAATCTGAGCATGCCTAACTAAATAAATTATTCAGATTTAAGTAAATCAATGCAAAACTGACAGATTTGGATATTGACTGTTTTTGCTAGTGCTGCCCTTGTTCATGGTAAGTACTATTTATTTACTGAGATTTGTACCGGTTTAAGTAGACCTTTAAGTAGGTTAGACCTTCTGTTATGAACAGGATAGTCCTAAACTTGTTTAAGAGTGTTTTGTAGAATTCAGTACAGTTACAGAAAAATTTAATTGCTTTCATATTCCCAGTTCAACTTAAGAGCACAGAAGATTTATGAAACAACTGTAAGTATAATGACTTTCCTGTCTTGTTTTCTTTAGAACAAGAAGAAATTAAATGTTAATATTAACTACAATGAGCATGATAAGGATGATAGACTTTCTTCTTTCTCTCCAGTATTCAATAGGAAAAAGTTGCAAATTATCATTTGCTTGAGACCTAGAAGTCTTTTAAAAGGTTCTTCAAAGANTGCTTGAGACCTAGAAGTCTTTTAAAAGGTTCTTCAAAGAAAATACAGAATTTCTGGAATCCTCAAGAGACCAATCTGCTTACAAATTTCCATGTAGCTAATATTTATGCCTATTGTATGCATTCAAGCAACTTATTTGAAGAAATGAAGCTCGTAACTTTTTGTATGTATGTATGTGTTTA
>VYZR01123959.1:16608-27516 GCA_013400675.1 Oxylabes madagascariensis
AAAAAGGAAGAATTAAGTTTCATAGATTTTCCTGTTGCTGTAGATTTTACACATCAGCTATACTAAGCAATGGACTGATCCCAAGATCCCAAGAGATGCTGGTTTGGGATTTGGGATGTCTCTTTTTACCCTGACTTGGCCTTTTTTTTTTTTTTCTTCCATCCTCATCTTCCCCATAAATAGTGCCATAAGCTCTATAAGTGTCCGAATACAGATACATTAGAATTCTCTTGAATTACTGATTACCTTTGACAGATAAGAATGTAGTATCTTTGGTTTCTTCTTGAATTTTCTGGTTTCTTTCTGCACTTTTGGGATTGGTTGGTTGGGGGGTTTGGGGTTGGGGGTTTTTGTTTGTTTTTTTACTGATGCATTTTAGTCCATGTTTTTTTGTGTCAGTATGATTTTATACCTTATGCCCAGAAAGTACATTATTTGGACCCTAGTAGTGGCAATACTTGACATGAAAAGCCTTTCTGTTTCTTTTGAAATTTGCTCTTCTCCTTTTCTCTAGAGACAAAGAAAAGTATTTAGGGTTTGTAAGTAGTCAAGCTGAACAATGTAGCTAAATATTTGAAGCATGGTATTGGCAGGGGGTGGCTGAGAGCAACATAAAGCAGTGACTAAGCTTTCCTCGGGTTTGGATGGTTGGTTGGTTACTTGAACAGGGCTTTTTTGGTGGGTTTTTCCACCTCAAATGAAAACTATCACCACAAGTTGCTCATTGATTCTTACTCTTAAAACTAACCATAAACCTTACAAGGGCAAGAAATGTGTGATGAGTGCTCATGAGGCCGGCAACTTTTTTTATTATTATCATTTGTGTTAACTTCATGCAGAAAGAACCATTCCTGCTAAAATGCAATACTACTATGAGCAAATTCCTTCTGTAGTTCCAAAAGATAACTTGGAGCTCAAATAAGTAGCTTCACATTTAAAGTTCATTTAAATACTCACTTGTTCACACTTCATGCCAAGAATACATCCATATCTTTTCTGCACCCTCTATCAGTAAACTACCTGAACTTTCTACTATGAAGTCTAATAGAGTGCTTAGCTGCTTTGTATTCTGCCCTTATCTGATATTAAATAGTGAACAGAATGCTGCTATTTTTTACTTTATTTCCTATTTCAGTGTGCCCTTTACCACAGAATGTGCATGTCTCCCCACTCCACTACTTTTGAAAATATTTCCTGTTACTCCTGCTTGCTTCTTACCGATGGTGAAGAGGAGCATAGAATTAGGCATCTGCATTACCCAAACCACCATCAGCACAGACAAATTAACATTTTTTTAAAAGCACGCAAATAGATTAACCTCTGACAAATGTTTTTTATCTGTTTTCCTCCTGTGCAGCTGGAAGAGTAAAGCAAAATCAAGACATTTATCAAGACAACATTAACTTTTGTGTAAAAACAAATAATTAGCTGCAAATCTACTATCGGGCTTTTGAAAGTAGATCTATGTCATTTATATTTTGAGCAGTAAATGAGCCTTGTTGGAGCTCATCCAATGAACCTAAAAACCTCTTTAATATCTGTTACCCAAATAAATATGAATTGCACCAGCCATAACATTCTTTTGGTTTCACTGTTATATCTTTTAATACAAAACCTTCCCTTACAAAGAGAAACTAAGAATAAGGCCTATGTTATTCCGACTGAATAGAGGAATTCTACTGGTTCATGCTGGGGATTCTGTTTGGGTTTGTTTTGTTTTAAAGCAAATTTATTTGTGCTCCTGTGTTTTGTAAAAGAATTTCAATTAAATTTCCTGGATCAGTTTGTCAGTTCAACTTTCTATGCTGAATACATTCTCTAATTATCCAGAGGATATTGAGAAAATTATTAAACTGCTGTACTTAATTGTTTGCTATTGGACTTTTCTTCACAGAGACTATTGGGTATTTGCCATATCTATTTTCACGTCTGTTTGATGTCTCCAAAGTTTTCTGAGTCTTCTAAGGATTATGTAGTTTTTTTAATGGAAGCTTTGAAAAAATAAATACACAGGGTATATTTTAGAGGAGAGCTACTCCATAATGAAAATAAGAGCTATGTTGCTTTGTATATTGACAATTATTTGGTCCGATTATCGCTTCTACAAAAATTGTGAAAATGTTTGCTGTTACTTCACTTTGTACTAAAATGTTCCAATATGCTAAGGCAATTTTTGTTGAGCAGAAGATCTCAAAATAAGGTGTATCATTCATTTGTTTCAATGGTTTCATATTATAATTCTGAGTCTAAGGGGACATACTTGAAGTCTTAAGTGACAAATGTTATTTAAATTGATAAATTATAAAGTTTATTAAGGCACAGTTTAATAGTGGCTTTCAGCTACTGTTTGTCTTTCCATTTCTCTAAATGAAAATTTAGATTTCTGTTTAACCAAGTTTGAGGGCCATTTCCAGTTAGGGGTTTGGATTTGATTTTTTCTTTTACTGCAGTAGCTTGTTAGAAATGAAACTTTTTAAAATACAGATGAGAGGTTATTTTCCTGATTTTCAAAATGGTGCTGGCTATCAGTATAGATAGATTTGGTATAGACTTGGAATTTCTCTGAGTTAATACAAAAGACTGTTAAAGATTTACATCTGTGTAATAACTCAAGGGATTCTGTCGTATTGTTATCAGACATATTGTCTGATAAACTCGCTAATATGCAGTTTAGATAAAAGTACAGGAGACCATAAGAAATATCAGTGAGATCTATCCAGAGAAGAGATGAGCAGAACAATGTAGGTAAAATTTCATGATGTTACATTCAAAATAATCTATTGAAGAAATTATATGAGTCATTCAGGCTCCTTATGGGCTCCAAACCAATATAAGAGGGAGAAAAACCCCCTCTATTTGATAGCCAGTAGTAATTCTTTTTAAAAGACCATTCTATTTATTACATATTCAACATTGAGAATATGGTATTTTTTTTTCTAGAACTCTAATGTGAAGCCAGTGAAACAAAACAATAACACATCTTCTGTTGTAATACTGCATTAAGTCTTTCACCTTATCTCAAAATAATTAGGGTTCAGGAGGAAATTAGGATCAAGGAAAAACACTTTAGGAATAGGATTAAAGGCCAAGGAAAAGGATTAAAATACATGGAGGAAGTAATATTTAATCAGTGCATACAAAATTTCTCTGTTTCAAAGAAGATAAAGCAAGACCCTTTATAAACTCTAGGGCAGAGTTCAAGAATTGAAACACTTGAAAGATTTCAAATTAAAAACTAGGTTTTTCCTCATAACAAAATATAGCCATTCTGGCTTCACTTTTGCCTCAGAAGTCACAATGGCAAGGATTTTAGCAGTCTTCACAAGAACTGATATTTCTACAGGTGAGAACAGCCAGTGATAGTGCAGATACATAATTATAAAGATTGTTAGTCTGATCCAGCACAGCCGTGCTCTGTTGCCAGCCTAAAGACAATCCTTAGTTTTTCCCAAGTGTTTCCTGTTGTTTTAGTTTAGACCAAGTATTTTTATTTCTATGCAGTTGAAATATGTACTTTCCCCAAAACAGCAGTGATGTAGAGTGAGTAGTACCAATATTTGCACTTACAGTAAAAATTCAGGGCTGTTAGCATTGAGCCATTTGGCTGACAGTGCCTACTTTGTGTAGCATATGTGATTTGTCAGTCATCCATGAAATACACATCACTGAGATTCCGATCTCCATTTATTGTTCAGTCTTCTGAGAAAATACTGGTCTGCTGATCCAGATTTCTCAGCATTGTGTATTCTTGTATAGCATCTACTTGGTGCCTTGAAAGGATTATTTTATATTTTCAGTTTGCCCAGCTGTGGTGAGCCACGTAGGCATGGTGTACTAATTGAGATACAAATTGTGTAAGATAACTGCTGAATTAAAATAATTGTACCAAGCTCTTGATTTTACAGGTTGTAGAGTACCAGAGACAAGAAGTGTGATCAGACCACAAATGATCCCAGCAGATAAGTGATGCTGGTTGCATTTTTTGTTTGCTTCCTTGGTTTTAACCTAATACTAATGTAAGATGAAGACTGGCACGTGTGACTCCCTTTTCCCAGGTGAGGCCCTACCACAAGATTAAAAGATTGTGATCATTCTTGATGCACTAATCGGTAGTTTTCTCATGCAGAGTGGAGCAGCTTTTAAAACTGAGATTAAGAAGTACCTTCTCTTGAGGATATTTTCCCAGGTGGCTAGCTCAGTCTATTCTGAAATACAAAATACTGATTTCCCTGGAAGAATTTGAACCGAAGTGGGATCCTCCTGCACACCAGAGTAAATTAAAATTGCACAACCCCCCCCTTTGGTTAGGACCTAGCATGCTCATGTGTGGTAAGCATGCTCAGAAAATGATTCATGAATAGGGTGTACAAGCAAGACAAGCAGAGATCTGGGGATCATGAGGAACAGGCAGTGTTGGGCAAACTAAGAAATTTTTTAGACACTCAGAAACTTACTGTTGGAGAACTAAGTATCTATATTTTGAATGGTAAAATAATGGAAAGATTATTTTATAGTTAGTGTCATACACATTCTCACCTCATCACTGATGGGTGTTCTTGCAATGAGCTCTGGAGCACAAGTCTAGTGCTGTTTTCTGCACGTGTGGATTTTTTTTTTTTTAAATCCAACATCCAAAATTGAATAAAAAAGGAATTGAACTTGATCTTTCAGCATCAAGTTTGACTATTACTAATTGTATCTTGGCAGGCCCTTATAAATAAAGCATCAAATAACACTAGAAGTCAGTCAGCTAATGTAAAGAAACACACCTTATGAAAACTAGATTGAGCAGTTGAAGAAATACATAGGTCTTTATTTTTAACATAGTTATAATAAAGCCATGTCTATTTAGTCCATGCATCATTTTTTTTGTTATATATTTAAAAGTGCTTTCCTCAGACCCTGCATAGCCATTTCTGACAGTTTTAACAACATGGCAATCTTGGTGCATCCCAGATTTCACCACATTAAGTGTACCTCTGAATTGTGTTGTTCCCATATACTCCCAACCCTGATTTTTCAGTTGAAAATTTTCAGCAGCCAGCATCCTTACATTTTTCTCCTCCCCCAGGAGAGTGGTATGTATGCCTTTTAGTTCATTCACTGATGGATAATTCTAATAGCGTAGGATTCTGTAAGAGGACAGGTCATGGCATATTTGCATACAACAAAATTTCAAATTGCAGTACGCAGAAGGTAAGGTGTTCTTGCAGCTGCATTCCTCCGTTTTGAATTTTTCCCATACTAGTAATCTGAAGAGCACTACTGCCCACTCAATTTCTGGCCAGTTGCTCATGCCAGCGGCCATATCCATGTTACTGGGCTCTTTCAACCTCCAAAACAGAACAGCTGCATCTGCATTGTCAGCTGGGCCTGAGCTACCCCCTGAGCCACGCCAAGGGTGGCTTGGGAGAATACTGCTTGTCCTGGACCTAGTGCAGGGACTCTGCTGTCAACAATTTAACAGTGTAAGCTGTGGGCTTCAAGTCTGCAGCTCTGTGCCCTGGCATCTTTTGGTTTGCTAGCATAGACACAGCTTTTGCGACAAAACTAAACACTCACTGTGCTTTACTTCTGAAACTGAGATATCTTTATAGTAAGGTATAGTATATAAAACACGGAATACATTCCACAACAATGTCCTTTGCTAGGAAGTTCTAGAGGCAGAGATAAATCCTAGCTGGTTTGTAACAAACCCTAAGACAGCTCAGTTCACTTTTGCTCAGCCTCCAAATTACTTGAGTCTTTATTCTGTCCACTAAATAATGAGAAAACGCCAAAATGCTTAAAATGATCATAAAAGCTTATCAGGGCCACACTAAAAAATCCTTAAAATAAAAATTTATGTGGAAAATAAACCAGAAAATACAAAGTCTCAAGCTGATGAGATGTCGAAAGAAAACAATGTAACATTACAGGAGGTAAACAAATTAACATCTGTCAGAGTTATTAACATCTGTCACAGTATGTCTCAATTATTGCTACGGTGTTCTGACTTGATAACTACCTACAGTTTGTGGTAGTCAAGCGCTGGCTGCAGTTGCTCCTAACAAATCTATTTAAAGGTACTTGAGAGATGTCACAAAGGACATCTCACACCTTAGAATCACAGAATACCTTGAGTTGGAAGGGACCCACAAGGATCATCAAAATCCAACTCCTGGCCCTACATAGATCAGCCTCAAATATCACGTCATGTGCCCAAGAGCACTGTCCAAACATACCTTGAACTTTGTCAGGCTTGGTGCTGTGACCCCTTTCCTGGGGAGCCCATTCCAATGCCCAACCACCCTCTGGGTGAAAAACTTTTTCCTATTGTCCAGCCTAAAACTCCCCTAACACAACTTCAGGCCATTCCCTTGTTCCTGTCACTGGTCAGAGAGAAGAGATCAGTGCCTGCCCCTCCTCTTCCCCTCATGAGGAAGTTTCAGACTGCAGTGAGGTCTTCCCTCAGTCTCCTCTTCTCCAAGCTGAACAGACCAAGTGCCCTCAGCTGCTCCTTGTATGGCTTCCCCTCAAGGCCCTTCACCATTTTCATTGCCCTCCTTTGGACACTCTCCAATAGTTCAATGTCTTTCTAACACTGTGGTGCCCAAACCTGCCCCCAGCACTCAAGGTGAGGCTGCCCCAGCTCAGAGCAGAGCAGGACAATCCCCTCCCTTGCCCGGCTGGCCATGCTGGGCCTGATGCCCCCCAGGACAGGGTTGGCCCTCCTGGCTGCCAGGGCACCGCTGACGCATGTGCAACTTGCCATCAACCAGGACCCCCAGGTCCCTTTCCATGGCACTGCTTTCCAGCATCTCATTCCCAGTCTGTCTGTACATTCAGGATTGCCCCATCCCAGGTACAGATCCAGCACTTGCCTTTGTTAAACTTCATACCACTGAGTGACTGCCCAGTCCTCTAATTTCTCAAAGACTTTGTCAGACCTTACTGGGAACAGGAAGATTAGTGCATGGAAAGCACTGAAAAGAATTCCCAGACAGTGTTTGGCCATAAAGCTTCTTGCCAGTGGCTTGTTATCTGGTGAAAATATGACCATGGTGGGGGGGGGGGGGGAAGTGGAACACCCCTTTTTGAAAGCGGTTAATATATAACTGAGTCCTTTATTCATGGTCCAACAATAATATAATCTGCTAAACATGCCAGATGCACTGTTGTTAAGAGATATATGATACCAAACGCTTTGTCTAATTGCTCCATGAATAAAGGGACAGCCAGTATTTTCCATGCTTGGTATAAAACAAGTCTATTGTTATAAGTGATGAACTGAATTGGTCATTGAGTTTTGGAAGAATGCATATTTGTGCTGCTGGCTTCTTTCTGTATGTTACCTAATGCGTTGCAGGATCTACAGACCTAAAACACCACCACATCATGAAAGGATGAATCCAATGCTGATGCTGAAGCATTCATCAGATGAGGAGCATTATTATTGTTTTCACTTAAAGGAGACAGCATCTAAAAAATAAGTTAGGACACCCCTGTGATCATTCGAGTGTGAATAGGACAGTGGCTCGACAGAGCCAAAGACAAGTGCTCTAACATCAGTTGCTTATAATCTGTGTGGCAATGATCCACCTCGCAGTTTCATCACTCAGGGTGACATCTATTTGGAAATACAATTTTATTTTTTGCTGGTTTTTTAGGATGTCTTCACAATTATATTCAACTGCTGCTGTAATTGGCACTCACAATTCAGTATTTAAAACCAATTTCACACACTTCCCCTAGTCCTAACAGCATGTGTACCAGCAGAGCACTAGCCATCTCTTGTCATTAATTCCTATTAACACTACCCATATTCACTATTTTTTAATAGCTACTGTCAACTTTCTGATTCATCATAGTCATATAAGACAACCAGCTGCCAAAAATGTCATGACGAAATCTATCCTTATGCAACTATTTGGAAGTGTGCCTTTTCTGCGCCACTCCACATAGGAATAACTTGCACCAGTCACATTGTTGCCTTCGATGAACTACCACCGCACATACCTTGTGAATCCAACGTCCCCACCTCCCCTCTGGCTGCTGAGGCCAACAAACCCTCATCTTGTATATGGCCACTATGAAGTCTCAAAACAATAGTAGAGGTGCTATCGTCACCTGGCCTTCCCCTGGCTCTCCCATCTCACCTGAAACTCTGGTATCTATTGTCACTGAGGTGGATAGCAGACTCCCCAGTAGCCTCTTGGTGCTCAGATTTACCATATATTTAAACCTTTACTTACCTAGTTCCCTTGGGGGTAAAGAAGGCAAAGCTTCCTGAAAGACTCCAGAAGTTCATCAACACAACCAGTAGTTATCCTGCAGGTGGAGATTTGGCACTGATGCACAAATGATACTTAAGTGCAAAAATGCCTTCAAGGAAGTAGGAAACCCGTCCCCCCCCCAATTACAAGCTTTACCAGGAATGTATCCCAGAGGGAACAAAACAAAAACACTGTGCCCTCAGTAACTGGATTGTTGATAAAGGACTTGAGGGGAAAAAATAAATCTAGTGACATTCAAGGCTTGCTTGCACATGCAAAAAAATTTGCTGTTTCTCTCCTGCTCCGATTCCTAGAAAAACGTTTCTCCTATGTTGTGCAAGGTATCTTCCTCCACACCCACCCACCCAGACTACAGGATCAGACTACTTCTCCCCTCCTGCCATTTCCAGCTCTCCCCCCTGCCCCCCACCCATCCAGATTGTCTTCCACAAAGCACCGCTGCTGTGCAGTCACTGCAAAGTATTCACACATTGCTCCTGCACTCAGCCACCAGGGAACTTTCTTCCAACCTCATTCTGGGATGACCCTTGGCTTCTGCAGCACCAGCACTCCCCTCTCTTGCGAATAATGTGCAGCCATCTATAAGATGACTATGAACAAAATCACAAAAATTCTCCACTACTGCTACTCCTTTTTTAGTTATTCTAGATGCACCTGACATATATCACATGCTTAATCTCCAATAGTTATGAACCCCTTTGTGTTAAGAGTTCACATCTTCTGACATCTTACAGAATATGCCTGACATATACATATATATATGTATGACATCAGAAACTAGGAGGGTTTTGGTTTGGTTTTTAGAAATTAGATGTATTATTATTACTATTCTAAAGAAAGCTTAGAATGTCCTTCCAGCTTTGTCTCACAATGGGGCAAAAGTTCTTGTTCTACAACCTTTATTTTGCAAAGAACTACAGTAGTATTTTATAGCAATTTTAGAAATAGACTGAGGACTTTGACAAGATCACTCTTTCCAGTCACTGCATTGTCATCTTAAATCATATGGCTCTCCATTAAATTTTTCATTATTGCAAGATTCATATCAAACAGCTTAGTACCTGAAATTGTCCAGTATAAATTCAGTTTTTATGGGCTTAAAGTCTGAAATTTATTTCTGAATGAGAATAGAAACTGTGATAAAACAATTTCTACAAGTTACACTATCGTAACATAAATGCAGTACTAAAAAAGCACAATGGCCTCACACAATCAGGTTTATTTTTTGAGCATTAATTTGGATTACTAGCTTTATCCTTATCTTAGCAGGTATGCAAATATGATTTTCCATTCATATTATTATTAGCATCAATAGACAAAGTTAAAATCTAGTGTTAGTTAAGTCAGTTTTCACCAGAACTCATTTACAGCCACTTTGAAGATGCTTGTGAGGGTATTTTGCTGTATTAGTCAAACACCTGTTAGTCCCTGTCATCACAAAGGGCATAATGTATCAAAACAGTTTATCTCTAGTACTGTCCATTTTCTACGGGAAATCCATTAACTATTTCAATCTGTTCTATTATAAATGCAGAACTGGACATTCTAGAAAGCAGTTGCTGGCAATTTGGCAAGCCAATTTGGCTACAGCTAGGCAAGTAACAACTTTATGGTAAGTTCAGTTTTAAAATAAAGCAAAAAGTATGTATAGAGAGAACAGGAATAGAAAAGTCTTGTTTTAACAAAAATAATGGCACTGAACATTCTAATGCTTCTCCTGACCATTATGTATGCAGCTATTTAACTAACAGTGAAAGTATTCTTCACATTTTCCTGCAAATAAAAGAAAGATAACAAACCTTGAGCCAGGAGGGTGACAGAGTTCTTGCTATACTGGAGTTGCTTATAGACACTCTCCTGTAGTTTTAGTGCTTTAATTCACTTATAGAAGTTTACTCTCTTATTTAATATAAATGGACTTTGTGGGCTAAATTATTACTTTTTCCAATTCCACTAGAAATTTAACTTGCATGTTATTCTAATAAGTGATCGTTATTTTCCTGCTAGTCCTTTTCTCTTTCCCTGTTTTTCCTTTTTGCCATTATGAACAGACCAAATAATTCTCAAACTTTTAAGAGTTGAGCAAGATTAACAAATTAATAAAACAAATTAATTTTCACTGCTGTTTAGCACAAGGGTTAATTTTCCATTAGGATTGCTGTTAATTGGTTGCATCTTATCTGCAGTTCAGAAAAAGCTGCCTTTGCCATTGAACAGACAAAATACCAAGCGCAACCTTGCGCTGACATATGCAATTTACCCAAGGTCAGTGAATGATAGGGAAATAGTGGAAAGTGACAACCAAGGGGAATTATGTAGGGTTACGGGAAGGGGAATCCTTAACTACTCATGAGTAACTTTTGTTTTGATCATTTATTAAGTCTTGTTTCTGATGCATTTGCCTCCTTTAAACTTAAAAAATCTGTCTCTCCTTCTGTCATGGTTTAAGAATGGTCCTCCCCAAAGGTCCTCCCCAATTGGGAGAGACTCCCTCCCACTGAGTCTCTCCCAATCCAGACGCCACTTGCTCACTCTCCTCACTTCCTGTCCTCCTTCCCACACCAGGGATGGAGTTGAAAACTGGAGACACAAAAGGTGCAAATCACAAGTTGAGATAAAAACAGTTTACTGG
>VYZR01123960.1:3420-21331 GCA_013400675.1 Oxylabes madagascariensis
AGTTTCCCTTTTTCTGTACTGATCTCTTGCACAGAGCCATCGTTGCTGTCAGCTTTTTGCTCTGCATCAAAGAAAAACAAAAAATTCCTTGAGCGCGGCTTTTCTACCCTCCTGTTGCTCAGCATGGTGCATGGACACTGAATGGCTAAAGCATTTTTCAGAAGTGGAGCCTTGTGGGAGCCAGGGGCAGCATTAGTATTCTGCAGCCATCGCTGCCTGTGCCCATCAGCACCAGATGCTCGCAGAACCAGCCTCCGAGGCACAGCACAAAGCCATCCTTAGGAGCCAGAGTTATACAGAGCAGAGCAAATCATCTCTTCTTTTTGAGCTAGCAGCAACTATGTGAGTGCAAGAGATCAGTACAGAAAGGGCTTCAGTTCTATTTTATGTTAGCACGGATGCTTTTACATGTTTCGCTATGTGGCTTATGTGCTTCTAAAATGGCAGCCCTTTCTGTTTGGGTAAGAAAAAGGGAAACTTAAGCCAAAATATGAGGCAAGAATAAACCTTCCCTGAAATGACAATAAGTTGCAAATTGTTTCTATGTTGCTAACAAGTCTTTTTCCTTCATCTGACAAAGAAGGAGGGGAAACAACATCATTTCTCATGACACAGTTCAATTTGCCCTGGGGCAAATTGTTACAGAAGCAAATGAAAACTCTGCATATGTATTAGCCTTCCTGTGTTACTAGTTAATCCCACAGAAAATATCAAAATGCTGAGGCATCAATTTGAAAATAAGCTTCACAGTTCTCGCAGCTATTGCATTTTTTCTCTTCCTATGACAGAAGGGGATTAGGTCTCTTTGAGTTGGCAAAGCACTAACTTTGATAAGAGGTAATTACTACCAGGATTGAAAGAATATTTCACAATTCTAAACTTTTTTATTGCTCTGCTAGGTAGTATTAACCACCCATGAGAGGTTAAAGCAGTCAGTCCAAATGCTGTGGAGCTGTTACACTTCATCTCTTAAAGCTGGGAGTGGAAGGTGGCCCTGATATTTTATGATTGTATGGGTCCTTCTCTACATATTATTTTTATATTGTTGCTGATGCAGTATTGCTGAGCTGAGACAAAAGAAAGTCCTGTACAGCAGAATGGCAGTCCAGCCCCATGGTTCTTCCTGCCCAGAAACCAGGACATTTTCATCAGTAAGACAATCTGAAAGAAAGCAGTGGATCCTGTCAAGTCTGCTTGTGCCAACTACCTCATTTTGGTGACTTCTCTGAAACTGATGTTGCCTGGGCTTGGGGACAAACAGGACAGGTACCTACCTATCTCAGTTGTCTACATCCCCTGCTGTGTGCATGGAGAGAGGCAGCCGCCTCTGAAAGACCTGTGGAGGATGATTTGCCTTCCTCATTCTTTTTGTCCACTCTGACACTGTAGGGAACAGCTGCACCTGCAGAGGACAACCCTCTCGGCATCCAGAGCTGCCTGGCTGGGTGGCTGTGAGAGCAGGGGCTGGTGAAAGGTGTAGAGAAGAGATCTGATGAGGAGCAGCTGAAGGAGCTGGGGGTGTTTAGCCTGGAGAAAAGGAGCCTCAGGGTTCACCTCATCACTCTCTACAGCTGCCTGAAAGGAGCTAGGTGGGGGTCAGTCAGGCTCTCCTCACAAATAACAAGTGATCAGACAAGAGGAAATGGCCTCAAGTTGTACCAGTGGAGGCTTAGACTGGATATTAGGAGCAATCTCTTCACCAAAAGAGTTGCCAAGCTTTGGAACAGGGTGCCCATGGAAGTGATGGAGTTCCCATCCCTGGAGGTATTTGAAGGACAGGTAGATGTGGCATGTGGTGGCATGGCTTAGCAATGAATTTGACCCAACAGTGCTCGGTTAATGGTTGGACTCAATGATCTCAGAGGTCGCTTCCAACTTAAGTAACTTTATGATTCTATGATCTAGTGACACAAATACCCATAGGTGAAGTGGAAAGCTATGGGTTAAGAGACTGGAGGGCAGCCACCACCCCTGAGAGGTGCCGTAAGGACTCAGGTATCACTCTAGCTGGCTGGAAAGGCAGGGCTCCTGATCCAAGGCAGGCCCCCTGATCCAAGGCAGGCCCAAGTAGGTGTAAGGCCAGGACAGCAAACCCAGCAGCTGGGAAGCAGCCAGACTTATCTGCAGATATGGAGAACTGGATCTAACGCTCCTTCTCCCTACAGTATGTATGCATTCAACTTTAACCCACACAAGAGGCAAAATGTCTCTAGAGTTTTCTTCCACACCACCTGCATAATCCTAGGTTAGAGAAGTCTCCCTCTTTCATTTGTTTTTTGGCCCTAGGTCTCTTGCACACCTTGCTCAAACAAAACTCTGGCCATGACCTGGCAGTCTGGTCCCTCTGTGACACCGTGACATACCCAGGTTACATTCCCTCTGGAGATACCCTGAGCAAAGACCCATTCCTTCCCATGGCAGTGTTCCAATTACTTTTTTATTTCAGGAGAAGTCACTGCCTTCAGCAGTCTTGATGAGATCTGATTTTCCAGGCTTCTCCAGTGGACTAAATTCATCCCACAGCAGAGCTTAGGAAGGATATAAATAACTGTCTCCCTAAAATGTCTCTCCTCACCTTGTGCTGGTGAAAGGGCAAACCTAAGGATCTCTCAGACTTACCAGGAGTCATTTAATGAAGAGTTACAGGGCCAAGGAAACCTGGTACATTTTGTAAGGTAGGATTGAATTTATAATGAAGTAAGATTTTAGGCAGACTGGTTCCTGGTCCTAGTTTGTGCATATGAAAGAGCATTTCTAAATTGTGGCAGATACTTTCAATTTTCTAGCCACATACATTTTCAGTCTTCTGTCCAGGAAACACAGAGGAAAGACCCAACCTAAAAATAGTTGATTTTTTTTGTTGTTTGGTTTGTTGTTGTTGTTTGGTTGGTTTTTTTTGCTGACCAGCAACATTGCATTGAAAATCAGAACACTGCAACACAATTGTCCTTTTTTTCCACTGCAGCATGCTGCTTCATGAGAATCAACACCCGAACCTGTCTTATGCCATACAGACCAGATTCCTCTATCACTACATCAGGCAGTANCAACTACCTCATTTTGGTGACTTCTCTGAAACTGATGTTGCCTGGGCTTGGGGACAAACAGGACAGGTACCTACCTATCTCAGTTGTCTACATCCCCTGCTGTGTGCATGGAGAGAGGCAGCCGCCTCTGAAAGACCTGTGGAGGATGATTTGCCTTCCTCATTCTTTTTGTCCACTCTGACACTGTAGGGAACAGCTGCACCTGCAGAGGACAACCCTCTCGGCATCCAGAGCTGCCTGGCTGGGTGGCTGTGAGAGCAGGGGCTGGTGAAAGGTGTAGAGAAGAGATCTGATGAGGAGCAGCTGAAGGAGCTGGGGGTGTTTAGCCTGGAGAAAAGGAGCCTCAGGGTTCACCTCATCACTCTCTACAGCTGCCTGAAAGGAGCTAGGTGGGGGTCAGTCAGGCTCTCCTCACAAATAACAAGTGATCAGACAAGAGGAAATGGCCTCAAGTTGTACCAGTGGAGGCTTAGACTGGATATTAGGAGCAATCTCTTCACCAAAAGAGTTGCCAAGCTTTGGAACAGGGTGCCCATGGAAGTGATGGAGTTCCCATCCCTGGAGGTATTTGAAGGACAGGTAGATGTGGCATGTGGTGGCATGGCTTAGCAATGAATTTGACCCAACAGTGCTCGGTTAATGGTTGGACTCAATGATCTCAGAGGTCGCTTCCAACTTAAGTAACTTTATGATTCTATGATCTAGTGACACAAATACCCATAGGTGAAGTGGAAAGCTATGGGTTAAGAGACTGGAGGGCAGCCACCACCCCTGAGAGGTGCCGTAAGGACTCAGGTATCACTCTAGCTGGCTGGAAAGGCAGGGCTCCTGATCCAAGGCAGGCCCCCTGATCCAAGGCAGGCCCAAGTAGGTGTAAGGCCAGGACAGCAAACCCAGCAGCTGGGAAGCAGCCAGACTTATCTGCAGATATGGAGAACTGGATCTAACGCTCCTTCTCCCTACAGTATGTATGCATTCAACTTTAACCCACACAAGAGGCAAAATGTCTCTAGAGTTTTCTTCCACACCACCTGCATAATCCTAGGTTAGAGAAGTCTCCCTCTTTCATTTGTTTTTTGGCCCTAGGTCTCTTGCACACCTTGCTCAAACAAAACTCTGGCCATGACCTGGCAGTCTGGTCCCTCTGTGACACCGTGACATACCCAGGTTACATTCCCTCTGGAGATACCCTGAGCAAAGACCCATTCCTTCCCATGGCAGTGTTCCAATTACTTTTTTATTTCAGGAGAAGTCACTGCCTTCAGCAGTCTTGATGAGATCTGATTTTCCAGGCTTCTCCAGTGGACTAAATTCATCCCACAGCAGAGCTTAGGAAGGATATAAATAACTGTCTCCCTAAAATGTCTCTCCTCACCTTGTGCTGGTGAAAGGGCAAACCTAAGGATCTCTCAGACTTACCAGGAGTCATTTAATGAAGAGTTACAGGGCCAAGGAAACCTGGTACATTTTGTAAGGTAGGATTGAATTTATAATGAAGTAAGATTTTAGGCAGACTGGTTCCTGGTCCTAGTTTGTGCATATGAAAGAGCATTTCTAAATTGTGGCAGATACTTTCAATTTTCTAGCCACATACATTTTCAGTCTTCTGTCCAGGAAACACAGAGGAAAGACCCAACCTAAAAATAGTTGATTTTTTTTGTTGTTTGGTTTGTTGTTGTTGTTTGGTTGGTTTTTTTTGCTGACCAGCAACATTGCATTGAAAATCAGAACACTGCAACACAATTGTCCTTTTTTTCCACTGCAGCATGCTGCTTCATGAGAATCAACACCCGAACCTGTCTTATGCCATACAGACCAGATTCCTCTATCACTACATCAGGCAGTATGACTTCAAATTTCATTTGATCAAATTGCATGATGCAGTACCAGAGATGTAAATTGGGCAAGTGGAGAGGTTCAGAGTGAATTTGCCAAGCTTCTGAACTGCAACTCCCATCAAGCAGTACTTCATTATCAAGAAATTACTGCTATTAGGAAGTAATGAAATAATTCAAAACCAAACATTTCAAAACAGCATATATTTTCACCGTTAATGAATCAAAATATTTCAGCTGTGGGAATGTAAAATAATCCCAAACACTGTATAAATAATGTCAGAAGAAAAGGCAGGATAATATTTCCAATTAAAATTTCCCAGGATTACTACTGCATAGAAACTATCAGTACTTCCCTAATTCAATCACATTGCAAAGCACAAGGAAATGTCAAAACGGTAGCATTTCTCATTGAAGAGGACCTTCACATTTTATCGGAGTCCAAGGCAAGAGTGACCCTTTCACATGTACTTATGGAAAGGCTCATGGGCAGACACAAAGTCAGAGGCTATTTTCATAACCAAGGATCATTGCTTTATGGGCAGCTGCAACAGAAGCAGTAACTAGACACCTCTGGCAGCAGAACCCACCGCCAGGTCGGTCGTGCTTTGATGAATTATGCAGCATCAATAATCTTTTGAACAAGCAGGATGTGACAGATTCACCAGCTCCTCCATTCTCTTTCCCTGCTGTTTAATAGCATCTGACAAACGCAGGGCTGCTGGATAATGTGCTTCTCAGCATGCCCTGCTTTGCACACCACCTCAAACTCAGGAAGGATGTTCAGAAGCAAGAAGAAAGAGGATATTCTGCACAGCACAGTGCCAAGAGGAGAAACGTCTTTCACACTCCCCTCAGAGCATCATTTTCCTGAGGAACTGCAGTTGAATGTTCTACAATGCTCACTCCTCCATCCGTGCTAAGGAAGCATAGACGGTGCACAGAACACCAGCACACAGAAAAGCACAGCAAAATGGTCAATCTGCTCCTCCAGTAGCTGTGGAACAGTAACAAAAAAACTCTGAGCGAAAAAAACCCCCACCAAATTAGGCCCATTATCTCTCTGACGGAGATAAAAAGCCTTCTCTGGTACATTAATATGAACAGTCTTACAATGAGTCATTATTACCCTTAGTGTACAGCACTGCAGCCAATCCTGAGGGAGTGAATCTTGTCAACAACCAACACTTAATGCCCACAGAGGCCCTGCATGATCAAGGAAAGGCAATGGCAGATCTAAACATGTGATACCTTTGCTGTTAGATGGTAAAACTCTTGCTGAAACTCCCCACTGTGCTCCAGCTCCAGTGAATTTTCACCCTTCACTCACCTGGGAGGAGTTATCTTCTCCTGACCTGCCTAAGGGTAACTTCTCATGATCAATTTAAGCAGCTGTTGAAAGGGGCCATCTCACATCCTTCACCTCCCCGTGTACCCCTGCTGCCTTCCCTTCTGTTGGCCTGGGCACTTGCGTAGTGACAGACATTTCTTGAAATGATAATGCAACAAAACCTGGCACTCCCTCTTCCATTTGCAGTCAGATGGTCTGTGGTGCCATCCCAGCACTCTTCAGAGCCATGTGACCCTCATCTCCTTCATGGGAATCACAGCTTTTGTGGCAGAGTCCTCCCATGGAAGGTTATGGACCTGACGGATGTCCCTCCAGCACATGGCTGGCTGTCCTGGGCTCCTTTTGTAGCCCAAGGTGAGAAGCAGAGTCAAACCTCAGAGAAGGCCCATCACTCTGCACTGTACACACTTCTATCTTGGGTGCCTCATCTGTGTGGGCCTACATGCATTACCTTGTTCTAGTGCATTATCTTGCTGTGCTCCTTGTCCACAAATGAGAACTGTTTTTGTGGTAAGTATTATGGAAGAAAAGATCTTGAACTACATGATTATCATGTCTTCCATTATATCCTCTACAACCAATCCTTCCTTGACTCTTTTAGTCAGGCTGCTAACTGTTCATACCAAGGCACAGAGTCAGTCACTCCTTAGGTCACAGATATATTCTCAGCCCCCATTTCCCTCATCTCTTCATTCACATTACTGCAGATTTCTCACTTATCCCCTCACTACCTGGTAGCTAAGGAACAGTTCATGCTTGGTATGATAGGATGTGTGTGTTGCCTGTGGGCTGACTGTCCAGCTGTAGGTAAGGAAAAGGGGTCCTAACTAACTCATATTAGTATTTTTTCTCCCACTTTTCTCAGTGTATTTCATTCAGTTCCAATGAAACCTGTGGGAAGTTAGTGTCTCTGTGAAGAAAGATGGCACAAGTTCACATCATGTTTCCCTTCAGAAACAGGCTAAAAAGAAAGGATGAGAATGCCACATTGTGTTTCTGGATGTGTAATCTCATGTCCCTGACACTTTTTGCTGGGTGTGTGTATTTCACCCAGGCTTTATGGTGCCTGAAGGCATGTCAAAGCAGAGGCTGTGCTTGTTGTATATTAAGCATCCAATGAAAAAAGGACTCCCAGCTCTGAGAAGAAAGTGTATGGGGTCTTCAGGCAAACAAACTTAGGAACCTACAGTGGATGCTTTCACACCATGATTACAAGCAAGTAAGCTGCTTGGCAATTCCTTACAAACACCCTGTAACATAATGATTTTTCTGCCAATGCTCTGGGCTTCTCCATGAGCACTTTATTTTGGCTGCCTGGTGTCCTCCTCCCTCAAAATATGCTGAACATTATGTTACATCATTAGAAATAATCCAAATTTCAATTAAAAAACCCAACAGCCTTATCATCTACTTATCCTCTGGAGAGCACTGAAGTCTTCAATACTCTCCTCAACCACAGATAAGGATCATAGTTCTTGGCAAAAACCCAAACACTGATATTTGGTATAAATACCAGATTCTGTAGAGAGCAGCAATGTGTAATTCAATTACAAGTTGCGTGTGCAATTCAGTTACTACATAAATAAATTACTACATAATAAAACTCCCATCAGCAACCACTAGCAAATCAAAAGCTGTGAAAACCTGCATCCAACACCGTAATTTCCAAAGTCCTCTGATTACAGGCATTGTGTTTTCTTAAAATTCCACTCCTGTAAAAACGTGAGATTCTCAAAAGCATTTTTTATAAAAGGGCAGAAAGAACACTGCCTTTAAAAAAACCCAAAAAACACTGCACACTTGAACAGCTAACAAATTCAGTCCAACAATGAGCTCCATACCACACACAATGTACTTTAGTTAACTGAAAGTGTGATTTTATGATGGGCTTAAGACAATTTAAGACTTTACTCCTGGCACTCTTCCCCCTACTATTCTCAGCTAAGTGTTTCCAGTGCTTCCCATGTGTCAGGTCTAGATGCAAGTTGAAAGAGCTCGCTGAACATACTGAAAAGAAACTCTCAGACTTCAGGAATAATAAGGATTGTGTCTTCTGGTGGCAGTCAGAAAACTAGTTTGGCTAAAAATGTTAATTTTCAGACAGACCTTTTTTAATCAGTCTGTGCTTTTGCACAAATCTTCCTGGTATCACAAAGGTGTGGCAGGGAAAGCCAGCCAGAGAGAAGGCAGAAGTCACACCAAAACATCTACACTGAAGACACAACCTAAGACAATACCTAATCAAACCCTGAGGCATGGCCAAGCGTTGCCATCTTTGTGTCTCTGTAGACAATGAACAATACCAGCATTACAGCAAAGGACCCATTTGGACTTGGCAGTAGTGGAAAATTAGTTTGAATCTCATCATCCTTCCAGCTGACAGATCTATTCCCTACCAGCTGATGGAAAAGGGAAGCAGGAATAGAAAGCATGCTTTGTTGTCTGTGTTCCATCCTGGTTCCCTATGATGGCAGCCAGGAGTCTTCGGGTAAACATTTCATTAATGTTTTATAAACTATAGATACAATATTTTTTTCCCTCTAAACTACGAATCAACAAGCGTTGTACCAACAAAAACAAGGCAGCAGAGGACATCTACTGCTCTAGAATGTGGCATGCACTATTACCAAATGCCCCAGTTTCCACTAAGCATGCATAAACGAATGGTATTTATTTATTTTTTAAAGTTTAGATGAAAGAAAGTATCCCACGATAATGTACTATGGCCATGAGGAAACTAACTGTTGGCATTGGCAACATTTAGTAGCAACTGCCTTAATAGCTTCAGCCTTCACAAGTGTTTTGTTATTTGACTCGGTGACTCAGATGGCTTTTCCTGTTCTACCCCAACTAGTGCCTCTGAGTCAGGAGTTGCCATGGGACAGATTTATTTTTTTAGCTTCCCTCTTTGGGCTTTAACAATTCAGACAGACATGGCAACAATTTCCAGATCATTCTCATCACTATACCAGCTGAACTCAGAGTGCCAAGATCTTTCCTGCAACCCGTTTCTCAGTGTTAAAACGCCCACTAAATGGCTGCCTAGCTCCTTGTGGTTTTCTGGGACAGCAGCAGTAACACTTCCACAGGGGGAAATTCAACCCACATCACCAAATAATCCAATTTAACTTTCTCTGACATATTTCCTGTAAGATTTTACTACAACTGTATGGCACTCGATAGCTCAGTGTCTACTAAAGATTTCCTATGATTCTGAAATATGTTTGGATTATTAAAAATGAGGATGTATTTGGTTACATGGTTTTGATTATGACTACGTGGGCTTAAAAAAAGGAGCTAGAAAAACATGAAAATTTTCATCCATCCACATTATTCTTTTTTAATAACTAGTCCAATTTTCATCTGCTGTATCTGTATGACAAGAAAAGAAACCTGACTGGATGTGGTCAGAAAAGAGTATACAAAACAACTGCCAACAATGTTTTGATAACTCTGGTCCAGTAACTGTTTAGGGTTTCCTATCCTTGACACAGAAATCCCAAGCTAGCACCAAGCCAGTGGAAAGTAATTAGCCATGGGACACACAACTTGGTGCTGTGATCCCAAAGAGTAAAACTCTGAATTAAAAAAAAAAAACGAACAAAACAGAGATACACAGGTTACTCCGAGCCAGACAAATTTGAACAGGAACTTCAGTCTTAACAAGGGCAATGCTATGTTTGTGGTAAATGCCACTTGGAATGCAAAAATCAAATCTAGGTTTGATTTCAAGTTTCACGCATTCTTTGGTGCATGTCCTTACACATGGCTGTGCTTCATCTCTAGAGGTGCTTCCAAGCTCAACTCTCTGTGAATCAGTACTGTACTTTTCTATCCTGTATGCAAGCATTTGGTCCTCCATCACAGTGGAATCCGATGACAAGCAGCTACATTAATGTTTTGCACAGCCAAAGACTGCTAGGTTGCACATACCAGTGACATTTTCCTTCTTCACCCTGCCACAGTGGGAAGCAACATTTCATTTTACCCCTGGCATCATAACATGAGCCAAGTAAGATATGCAGAAGAGGTATTATATTTTCTACAGCTTTTTTTTTCCACAGGAGCTGACACTTCAGATTTCATTACTGTATAAAACACCTGAATTTGCAACACTGACAGATGCTGCAGGCTAAGACTCTACACGATTCGGGTCCAATTTCCTCTTGCATTTTTCCTCATACCTTAATTAGTCTTCCTTTTATAATAACACCTTCTGGATATGCAGTATGATGCTGGCAAGCCTGCTGTAAATTGTTTTTATAATTGTATTTAATACAGCTTATTGCCAGCCATTGCAAAAACATCTCTGTTCTCTATGGAAATAAGAAACAATATACTACAGTGTATCTTTGTATAGCAATAAAAAAATATAATTATATCCTTACACTCATTAAATTACGTTGTTTGGAGAATTAGACTTAGAAGATACCCAGTCCAGCAGTGTCTCGGTCAGAACCAGTCAGAACTAACCTAACTTAAAGCAGGCAACTATATTATGAAATTCAAGCTTTGTGACAGATTTTTCAAAGCCAAAATCAGACCCACTCCCCTTCCTGTTGCTGGTTAGTTTTCATCACCTTTAACAGTTCACTGAAGACAGATTTTGAAATGATACACAAATAACAGGAAGCCATTTCTCCCCGTGCTTTTGTTACAAGGCATCTTGTGGTGGGTTGACCTTGGCTGGACACCAGGTGCCCACCAAAAACACACCATCGCTCCCCTCCTCCGCTGGGCAGGGGAGAGAAAATTTAATGAAAGGTTCATGAGTTAAGCACAGGGAGAGATCAGTCACCAATTACTGTAATGAGAAAAACAGACTTGATTTTGGGAAATTAGTTGAATTTATTACCAATCAGAATCAAAGTAGGATAATGAGAAGTAAAACAAATCTTAAAAAGACCTTTCCCCACTCCTCCCCCCTTCCTGGAATTAAGTTTACTCCCAATTCTCCGCTTCCTTCCCTGGAGGGGCACACAGGGATGGGAAATGGGGGTTACAGTCAGTTCACCAGCGTTTCTGCTGCTGCTTCCTTCTCAGGGAGAGGAGTCCTTCCCCTGCTCCAGGGTGGGGTCCCTCCCACGGGAGACAGTCCTCCATGAACTTCTCCAACGTGAGTCCTTCCCACAGGCTGCAGCTCTTCACAAACTGCTCCAGCGTGGGTTCCTTCTGTGGGGTGCAGGCTTTCAGGAGCGGGCTCCAGCGTGGGCCCCCCATGGGCTCACAAGCCCTGCCAGCAAACCTGCTCCAGCATGGGCTCCTCTCTGCAAGGCTCTGCAGGTGCTGCAGGCGCCTGCTCCAGTGTGGGCTTCCCACAGGGTCACAAGCCCAGGGAGCTGATGCAGATGACACTGACAAAATGTTGACCAAACCTTGACCAAATCCCCGAACCAAGATCTGAATTTATACCAGTGTAGGAAAAGAATATTGAACAGAGCATTATTAAAAAGAAACATGTGCAGTAACCCACATATTTTATATCTGCCAAAACAAACTTTCTTGTGCTCAATTTCTAGAACCAGAAAGTGGGTGAAATTCCATGGGCTAGGAACATGGGTGTGTGCAACATGGAAATAAAAATTTTAATACCCCAGCTCTCAGGTTTACCACAAAAGAATATGAACACCCTTATATGAATATGAAGGACTCAATTGTTTCCTAGCTGCTAAAGGAAAGGCAGGGGAGCAAGGGAAGGTGAATTACCAGCTTTCCAACTGCAAAGCAGGTGAGTGACAAGCCCTTTATCTCACTGAGAAGCACAGCCTGAACTACTGCATGCTACAGTGTTCTACAATTTCAAATGCTCTAAAATCTTCCAGAGACAAACATCTTATCCCATAGGACCATTTTTATATTTAATTTACCAGCTTAGCTGGACCAGTACAAATGTGTATCCCGGCAGCTGATTACCAGGCTAAAAATGGTTAAGGAAAAAAAATAAATCATTCACTTCCATAATTATTCCTAAGACAACCTAGTTATATTGACTCCAGGGCTGACTAGGTGTGGAATACTTCAAATCATAGAATTATTAAGGGTGGAAAATACCTCTAAGATTATTGAATCCCATTATTAACCCAGCACTACCCTGTTCACCACTAAACCACATCCTCAAGTGCCACATCCACACAGTTCCAGGGATGGTGACCCCACCACTTCCCTGGGCAGCCTGTTCCAGTGCCTGACCACCTTTTCAGTGGAGACATTTTTCCTAGTATCTACTATAAACTTCCCATGGTGCAATTTGAGGCCATTTTCTCTCATCCTTTGTGAATGTTACAAATGACAAAAGTCATGTTTCAAAATGTCCATTTCTGGTTTGGGTCTTTCTGAAGTGCCATTATCATCAATGTAAAGATTAAGCAGAAGAGGCAATAAGCAGTCCCCGTCAAAACTCCTCCTCCCTAGTTGAAAATCATCCCTGAAACACACAGCTCAAAGCAATCTGAAGATAATTAAAATTATGATGTACAGAGACTGTTGTTCATTGTGCCAACCAACACTAATCAATTATTTCTTTGTGATTCTGTCTGTATCCATATGCCACTTATGGTCTTTATATTTTGGCATTATGTACTTCAGGTAAAGGTCCCTTGTGTGAGTGTAAAGTGCCTAGCACAATTCTCTCTCATATAGAATTAGGGATCCCTAATGGTAATTGAAAACCATAATTGCAAAGGTAATTGAAAATATGAGGAAAAAGAAGGTTAATACATTTCCTAGATTAATGAAGGGCACACCAATAGGCAAAACATCCCAACAAGACAAAGCAATCTTACTCCTAAAGAACAAAGGAATAAGTAACTACACACACCAGCATTCAGGAAAAAAAAAAAAAAAAAAAAAAAAAAAAAAAAAAAAAAAAAAAAAAAAAGAAAAAAAAAGGCATTTCTCCTCACTGAAATCACACTGCTGAACATTTGAAATCTGTAATACCTCCAGATGCATCATCCTGCAGACAGGTTTGTGCGACCTTTTTACTCAACTCAGTAAGACAAGGCAAAGTGGCACAGAGTCACCCTGACGACAGCCAGAGCTCGCACAGCAGGTACCTGCTGCCTTTTCTTGCTGAAATACACACACTCTTCAAACTTTGGTACTCTTCCCCAAATTACCTGCTGTACAAAACCACAAACATTAGACGAATGCTGCCAGTAAAAAGCGTTTCTGGTTGTCCGAAGCTGGGACACAAGGGCAAAGAAGAAAAGAAGTGAGAGGCTGCCTAAAACCCAAGGTCCAACCAATCCACCAGGCAGGGCTTTAAACTGCTGAAGCAGTACACTGACCACAATAGCTGCTGCCATGTGCTCAGGGAAAAAAAGTACTAGAAATAAACACAGAATGATCGTGCCACTGCCATTTAGCAGCCAATGAGGTTTTACTTCCGACTTGGGGGGTCTGGAATTCCTGTACAGCTTTGCATTGGTGCAAAGTCCTGCAGTTTGCTCAGCTGCTGTGATAGAAGCTGTAGCTGATTCACCTGCTAAGTCTTTCTTAACCTTTTCTTGGCATGTCTGTGGAAAACCATTGTCCAGTGGAGTCAATCCAGCAAGTGAAAAGATTATTAATTTGTTAAACACTGAAATTGGAGCCTCACTGTACCACCAAATAGGACCTCTGTAAAACCAAATTAGCCTGTAATCCTTCTGGTTTAGATAAACTCCATTTTAACTCCATTTCAGGTGAAGCAGATGCAGGTAATGGAGATTGTTTCCTTCTTAATTTACAACATTTACTTTGTGCTACTCTAGGGCCTAACAGCATCATTGACTAGACTGCTTCCTCTACTGTGAATGATACCACTTATTGAATCTTTTCCCCAAAGAAATTAAAAGTTCCAAATCACTTTTTTCCAATCTCTCTTCTCCAACAATCTTTTTTTAAAATGCATTACATACCCACCGCCAGCCTCTGACATGAAAGTATTTCTATTTTACCAAAATTCTTTTAACTGCTTCTGTTACTGTTGCGGTGTCTGACCAAACCAACCACACAAACCCCTCAAAAAGCAAAGTTAAATACTGCTACTTGTGAAGCTGTATCACTGTAATTTGCCTTGGAAGCAGAAGAGAGAAAGGAGGAGACTTTTCTGTCTCCTGAACTTGTATGTCTTTGCTGGATGATAATGCCTCCTTGTACTGACAAATTACTGGTGTTGAAACACAACTGCAATGGCCACATACACTGGACAGCAGTGGCCAGCAAGACACTGAGGAGACCATAGTTAACATGCTGCCACGTCACAAAAGATTCATTTCCCTTAGAAACACCTCATTTAAACCAAGGCTTACAAATATAACTTGTTACCTTTGTAAAATGTGCAGCAGTCACTCAAAGTTTTTAAGGGATTCAACCCAAATTTTTAAATGAGAAATACTCTACTTGCACCTTGTCTCTTGAACTAATCTGCCTCCGTTAAGCAAATAACTATGAGTCACCACCCAAAAAGTGGAGGAAGTTGGCAGCATATTCCCCAAGCCATCATCTGAAATTGTCAGCTGAGAGAGTGGCCTGCCATACATCTGGTGTAACCAGGCAAATCCAATATGCTTTCACTATCACAGAGAAGCTGATTGCCTGGATTTTGCCTCCCAATCATTTAAAAAATTATGCCTGATGGTGAGAATCCAGAAATATATTTAAACAACAGAATTTAGGAAAAAGCTGCACTAAATTCTCTCTTTCTCAGATACACACACACAGTGAGCAGATGGAGGAAAGACAGCGAGTTCCTTGCTAGTCACATCAGTTCAGGAGCCAGACATTACGAATGCTGTCTCATCCAGCTCTTGTTGAAATCAATTAAAGCCCTTCAGTGAAGACCACGGGAGATGGAAAATAACCCGCTCCACACTTTAGCCAGAATGTGTGAATGAAAAAAAACCTGACAGCTTTCTTCCCCTCTGCTTTTCATGGTGTTTAAAGATCCAGATTATAAAACACAACTTGTCGTCTAGGAATTTTTGATGTGCTTGCTTGGCATAAATAAAGCTCGCGTCTATGTGTGAATTGGGAAGACAGACATCACTTTGCACTTGGACAAGGAGAGATACCAGCAGTCATGCATGAATAAGCATTGTTGCATTTCAAAGTGCTGCGGATGCAGTGTGTTCTACAACTAAGGAAGTAGATGGAGTGAAAAAGTGTTCCTTGATGCTGAAAAAAATCATCATTTTACATTGGTGAAAACTAAAGAAAAAAAATAATACAGGCACAGGAATTAGTCTTCTATAAGTTAGATGATATGAAAATCAACTGGCATTGTAAATATCTAGAAACACTGTGGCACTTACTAGAGCATCTACTATCTCTGAAATAAAAAAAACCTCTCTAGACTTCACCAGAGTTGCTCTGAAGTGCTTTGTTGGCATCAGCTTACAATAAACATTCAATTATTCCGGCATTCCCAGCTCTAATGACATTCATCACTACAAACTCCTTTGGCCTAAGGGCCCATTCACTCTGGCCCACACAGTGTCTATAGATTTTGTTCTCATTTTGCCTTACATCCTTGTGAGCACCAATGTTTAGGACTGTACACATGGTTTGTATTTTGGTCATAAGTATTCAAACAGTTTAATTTTCTACACTGTTTCTAGACATAGATCCAAGAAGGGAAGGAATGGGGGCTTTACTGTGTCAAAGTGAACTCTGTCAATAACATCAGGTTGATGTTAATTAATATTAGCAAGCAGAACAAAGGAAAATATAATAATCCATTTTTAAAAAGAATCTCAATACTCACTGCTGGTCGAGGACATACGGCTGTACTCAGACCTGCAAGACAAAGATTTTAATTAGAATGTTTAAATCTAAAAGAGATAATGAAAATTTAACAAAAGTAACACACTTAGTGCTTATTGAAATAATTTAATGCCCATTTAGCACTATTTTTGTGCTAAAAGAATAACTGGAACAGGTTTTGAATGCTGCTTCCGAAAAACTGGCATCTCATGTGAATTTTTAAAATATGTAAGTAGAATGAGTAAAGTAACTATTGTTTTATCTAGGGGTTATTCATGCTACCTAACTCTAGGTGTAAAAATAAAAGCTAAGAAAGCTCTCCATAAGGAAGAAATAGTCTGCTTCAGACACAGGTTAGGAGTAGAAGTCTACTAGACTTTGATTCAGCTCCTCTCCTTCCTCACTTTATGTCCTCTAAATCTGCTTTGCAGATTATGTTTTTTGGAGTTCTTTTTAAGAGAACTCTATTTGATGAACAGAATTTTTGTAGTTCTACGGTCACAACTGTCAGAGAAGGAAAAAAAAGAATGCCAAAAAACAAACATTTAGATGACAAAGCTTTTTGCTTTAGTAGACTGTTTTTCCTCTTAAAGACATCTCAAAACTATACAACCATTGGTTCTAGTTCAGTGCATAATTGATTATCTGTGAGAAAGTCAGAGCAGGTGAGTATTTTGAGCAACCATGCAATTAATTTTTTTGACTGCATAGAACCCCAAAGTCCGGAAAACCCCATAAAACAAACTTACCATCACTTAATATTTAAGGGAAAAAAAAATCATTTCCACTGCTGAGGCCCTACCTATGACCTTTGAGTGTTTGGGTTTGGAGCTCACAGCTACAGAGCCTCTATCCTCACACTTGCTGGGTGCCCAAAACAGACCCCATGCACCAGAGCACTCTGCTGCCATAAACACATGGCATGTGTGCCCTGCAGTGCCCTGAGCAGGCAAAGTGCACGGGGAGCCCTACACAGCTCTTGGATTCAAACCTAAATGCTTGTTTCACATAATAGTTGCAGCAAGTTTGCAACATTGCCTTAAATTAAAGAAACCACAAGAGCCTTGACTCGCAAGAGATGTGTGTGGAAGTAGATACCATCTAAGCATATTCGCAGGATACCCTCATACCCTAGGCTCTCAGGCAACCAAAGGAATAAAGGACATCAATCCCACATATCTATAGTATCTGCTTTTGATTTTAATATGGACAAATCTCTGCAGAAGAAAAAAGCCATTACAGTCATCCCCATATTTCACAGCTTTGCACTCAGTACTCTAAAGATCAGATGCCAAAACGACTGGTTAGGTGAGAAGATGATGAGGAACTACCCTCAACTCTTGCCAATATTGCTGGACTAGTGAAAGATGACACAACCTGAATTTTTCACATTTTTCATGAAAAAGAATTCATCAATGCCATCAAGTGCCATGAGGTTTTCATAGTTTTTGGAGAAGATCTGGACAATGCTGGGGAAAGAGTTGCTGGTGGGGGCTTGCAGGTCTCCCTCCCTCACTCTTCTTTTCTAATCTTTTCTAATCCTGTACCCCCAGTCACTTTGATAAGGCCAAGGAGCAAGGAAACATCTTTGTCCCACTGGCAGAGACCACTGGTTTAGGTCATTAGCAGCCACTCTCAGGCACCCCATACAGAGCTGCTCCACAGCACCTCCTCCATGAATCAAGTGCTACCCCTCAACCAGTCAACCCCAGGACCCCTATGTAGCTGGGAAGGGCAGAGGCAGTAATGATACTGTTGTCCTGAATGTGGGCTTGCTGCCCCCTGTGCAGCACCAATTTACACACCAAGATGAGATATACCCATTTCTTTTGTCTAGTTTGTGCAAAGCAGGGAGCTGGTGTGGCCCACAACAGGCTGGCTCCTCGATCTTCAAAGCTCCACACCACTCACATCTTTCAGCAAGCAAAGGA
>VYZR01123960.1:21759-46903 GCA_013400675.1 Oxylabes madagascariensis
TTTCAGCAAGCAAAGGAATCAGGGTTCATTGGCTAGCAGTCGCAGAGTTCTGTTACTGAGCAGTATTCTACCTTCGACTGGCTACATGATTCTCTCACTTCTCACGCCAATGATCAGCCTGTCTCTTGAGTCAGTGGGCTGGGAGTCGATGGTCACGGTCTCCTCCAACGAAATTGCTTTCTACCCACTTAGAGCTGACTTCAGCACAGTTGCTGAAATTAGTTGGCTTTGTTAGTTTCTTCTTTATCTTGCGAGTTCTGCCAAAAGTCCTTGTGGCCCGTGAATTCTGCGTTCTTTGTGCCCACTATCAGCAGCACATCCCTCTCCCCAAGGTTTGCTAACCTCCCCCTAGATCTGAGACCACTGAAGCACATCAAGCCCTAAAATTTACCAAGGCAATTCTACTGACTGATAAATTCTAATTTATCTTTCTAACACCTGGACATCAACATGAGCAGAGAAGGAGACCTTCTTGTTCCTACTGCTGGGCAATGTACGCACCACTTGTCTGGCCCAGGCAGGGACCAAGGGGAAGTGATGCCAGGGGCTGGCTAAGGTGCTATGCAGGCCATAAAACCACACAGTATTTTCAGCAGCAAGTCACATCCGTGTCACTTGGCACCATGTATATTTGAAAGGGTGTGAAAGCTGTGTAACATGTCACTCCTCATAAGCCTAGAGGCAAGCAATATACATCCAGCTGCCTCCAAGCATCCCAAGCAAGGATTCATTTAGTCTGCACTTCTGTTTGAAAACAGCCCGCGGCTGTCCTTCAATGTATCTGTGTTCAGCAGTTGGCAGCTAATTCAAAATGAATCTGCACTGCTTGTATTTCGGATGGAAGCGAGACAACATTTTGCCTTTTGCTTACTGCAAGTTGGAACAGCATTCTATTACTTCACACTGTTATTTTATTATCCCAAAGTGCTGCAAGCACATTATAGGACATGGAGAATTAATGAGTCCTAAACTGAGGGAGTACATGCAGGACTTGAAAAATGAAACAAGAGGAAAAATAAAAAGATGGGGGCTGAGAAAGGAGGAGACAACAAAGTGCTTGGAGACTAATTGCACAGACGCATTTTAATAGGCTTTAGAATTGTATTGCAGGAGTTTTTTTGTAGTTCTAATATGGTTCCAGCTAATATTTAATTCATGTTTGTTGCATAACTGACATCCACAAATTAAAAAAGGGGTAATTAGGCTCAAAGGCTTATGTCAACCTCAGATACTGAAATGAGGGCTGTACCCTCCCTAAGCTCTCTCTATTATCAATAAAAAGAGAGGTCTGAAGTATCTCTCCCTAGCTGTTGTCTAGACAAGAAGCCTACAGAAACCACATTTCTAATGTAGAACTCTAGACCATGTGTCTAAAACCAAATGGGATGAATGTGAGTCTGTGTGCTCTCAGGGACAACCTGAATCACCTTTTGTTCTCCCTCCAGCTCTTTTCTTTGTCTTGAATCTAGTCCTTGAGAACAAAAAAAAAAACAGTGCTAGCAAAATCATTATTGTTCTCAACATATTACAAGAAACTATTCAGATTCATGGCATGCATTGGTAAGTGGTTTATAAATTAAATTTTTTTTTCTTTACTGTCAGCTATTGAGGACACTAAATTCAGAGGTTAATGCACGTCTTTTAAGCTTTTTAGACTGCCACACACAACATTCCCTTTGAAAAAATCATGCATTAGAAAAATCAAGTACTGAAATAAACATCTCCTGGGGCACACAAGCTCTGTGGACATCAAGTAACTGTGTGCCTTTCTGTTCTTTTCATTCCTGTTTTAAACATCCTGAGTATTGGCTTCTATAATTTCCCTTGGGAGAGGATTTTCCCAATAGGATAACTCAAGAGTAAAGCATTCATGTGCTTTAATGGTGACACCTGTGACCACACTGGGGTTCAGAGGTTCCAGGCCTATTACGTGGTCTTGCAGCAAGCTATTTCCTCTGATAGATGTTAGATTATAGATAAAAGGAAAAAAAATCCATGATGGTAAGTGAACAAATAGAGGACTGTTCCCTTTATAGGCACATAATGGGAAGAAAAATTATCAAGCAGGGTATTGAAACAGTGTAAGGTACTGAAAAGAGGCTTATAGCTCAGTCAAAAGACACATCAGTCTGCAAAGAATGTGCACTCAATGGTCAGTCCACCAGCAAAGAGGAACTGTGAAGTTGTCAAGAGACACTAAAATAGAAATGTAGAAGCCTGTGACAAAGGTGGGACCTCAGTTTCCATTACCAACTTTGAAGGATCAGACTTGTGCATTATTAGGCATGGTAAGAGCATCGGGAGCACAAAAGATATTGAACAATCCTCTGAGATCTACATGCACCTCTCACTGCTGATTAGTGATACAAAGCCTCAGAATATCCAAGAGAGGGAAGCATTCCACTGAATACCAGCAAGAAGCTGCTAGTGCAGCTTGCAGTTGCGGAACGTGGTCCATAAAAACACTGTAAGCGTGCTTCTTTGGCTAAGAACACGGCTGTTTTACAGCTCTGGCTCACACAAGCAATGCAGCTGCTCCAGCATCACACGGTGCTTGGGCTCCTTGGGCACACTGATCAGCTGTGGCACCACACCACGTTAACACAGCTACAGCGCTGACAGCTGCAGCCATAAACAAACACTCCCAAGGGAACTGCCTGGGACTGAGGCCAAGTGCCAGCAAACAGTCTGCACCTGTACCAGTAAAACCTCTCGCCTTCCAAAACATCCTGGCAAGTGGTCTGCTGGGAATGATCCCTGAACCATGGCAACGTGGCAAAACAAGTTCCTGGCCATGGTAAAACATACCCAGGAAAGACATGGGATGGAGCTAGATGGCCCCATTCAAACTGATGCCATCAAACCATTTTAAGGATTCAACAATACGGACAACTCTGTCCTGCGCTCAGGGACACCCCTGCGTGCTGTTTAATGCACTGGCATGGCTGGAACCAAGATCTCTGAGCTGTGCAACATCTCCAAAGGCAGCCTGCTGTGTAAAACAAACACATCTCAAGTAATTCTAACATAATACTATACTCCAATATGCCTGTGGTCTCCATTGCAAGGCCTCTTGATCCCACTACCCAAAATGAAACAGTGGAAAGTTTACAATCTCTTCTCTCTGCATCCCTTGCTTGCCTAGGACTGATGGAATGGAACCTGCTGGATTCACATTTCCCACACCTTCTCTACCTAGAGTTATGGCACATTTCACTCTTTCATACTAAGTACTGGATTTAACAGCTTCTTTTACTTCCCTCCCTCAGAAAATGCTCCACAGGCCACACGGGACCATTTTATTGCAGATAAAGCCCCAGGCACAGATTTAGAAGATTTGGCTTTATAGCTGTGTCCTGGGTTTCTTCTCACCAAATTCCTGCAGGTCAGATTACAATCTGCTTCACTAATACCAATCCAGCACAAATCTGTTACCCTCATGGTACTTCTGCTTGTGCAGTCAAGATGACTGAAATGGAATTATTCACAGCAACTTGTCTCTCAACTCCTTGTTCTGGATTTCTAGGAAAGTGACAAGGACAGATGATGGATTACCATCAGGCAGCTCTAACCACTACACTCCAGAGCTTATTACCAACAGCAATGTTTGAGACCCCATGTGAGAGACACCATTGTTGTATAAGATTTGAAAAGTTGTTTGTCATCTTCCAGAAAGCACTTGATGAGGCAGGACCACCCTGTTCTTTAGTGAGTACACCTGGCTGCATACCCCGCTCACCACTCCCTCACAGAGCACTCCCAGAGGGACACATCAGGTGACACGTATCCACTCAACCCAGGGCCGGGGGCTGACTTACCCTCCTGAGGTCCTGGTTCTCTTAATTAACAACAGAAGAAGCCAGATTTATACCAAACATCAAACCTTTGCACAACTACATTTAGCTGAGATGAACCTCGCTGCTTGCTGGGACCTAAAAATTATGAATATTAGCACAGAGCTCATGGCCTCCAGAATGTGATTTAAAGTCTGTTTCAACCTTGCTTTCCCTGCCTTGCTCCAGTGCCTGGCACTCGCAGATCTAGCCTGCCCCGATGTTCAACCCAACAGCTTCGCTTCACTGAGTAAATCTGGTTAGAAATGGTGCCTCAACCCCAGTTTGTGACCCCAACTTTACATTATTCGAATGTCAATCAGAGACAACCTGAGTATCATGACGTATCTGGACTGATGGGTCTATATATGAAGTGAAAGTGTCAGTAATAAAAACCACAGCAATACAACCCCCCAAACCAAAACAAAAGAAGCCCCAAGGTAAAAATAGGCCTTAAAATAGCTTTCAACATCAGTGGTTTGTGTTCCTGAGAGTTTCTCATAGATGGATGAAATATGTGACAAGAGACTGACACGTCAGTTTGAAGGACTGCCATACAAAGTCGTAAGTGTTGAATTCCTTAAAGCCAGAAGCATGAGACATGAAAGCAACCTCTCACCCCAATAAACCATTCAACTATTCATTTGATAATTTAAGTGACACATTCTGACTGAGGACACAAATGGATTACAGTGTTCTTGATATTTTACCTCTAAGTGGGGTACAACTTTATATATATATATAGTCTGCCTTCTATTAACAAGTGTATTTCCTGCTTTAGAACCTCACACTTTTTACTGAACTGCAACAATTAAATAAAGGCTTTTTGATCTGCTTCAGAGATAAGTTAACAGAGGCTCAAATAATTTGTGATTTGGCCAGGATCACACATGCATCTAGGGAGAGCCATAAGGAAAACCAACAAACAAGTATAGCACACTCCAAAAATGAACACAAACTCTGCAAAATTAATTTGAGGAATGAGAGACAGGAGAAAATGTAAAGGAGGCAACAAGCACCATGAAAATTAACTGTAACCAAACAGCAATGTGTTTTGCCAAATATATGTTACAAATAGCTGCTGCATGGTAGTGTCATAAACTTCAAACATCTTGTTTCTCTGCTTTGCAATGGATTTCTCTTTATCTTGTTGAGCTGTTTTGTTGGTGTTGCCCACTACCAAAAAATACTACAACCTTCTTTCCTAAATTTCATCCAATACTCAACAATTAACTACTGTTTAATTCAGTTTGCATCATCAATATTTACATTTTAAGCTTATTATACAAAAAAACCTCCCCACCTGGTACTTCAGTAATGTCTCCCCACTTTCTCTAAAAAAAATAATGATTTATTTGAAATAAAAGTAGATAAGTTGCAAATTCAAATAAATTAAATGTTAGAAGTTCTCAAAACTTTAAATGACTTCAAAGCGAGGAAAAAACTACATGTTTAGGCAAACTTTGAGACAATCAGGAAGTTAATGATTAAAGTGTGAACCTTTTAAGAATGGGCTCTTACAGCTATCTAAGTGAACAAGTAAACTTCTGCTGGGAACTGTCATGGATGTTGAAATGTTTAGAACATTGATGTTTAGAACTGAGAAACTACCTGTTTTTCCACATTCACTTGGGATATTGGTCCTGAACACAGTGAATCAAGCTGATGCTTCGTCCTTGATACCAATGGTAGCCAATCTGTCTTGTTGCCTCAAAATCAGGCACGCCTAACAACTTCCAAAACTGTCTTAGTTTGTCATTTTTGCTGTTGAAAGACAGTGAAATAACAGCATTTTCATGGCTTGTAAAATGAAGAAAGCATTAAAATTAATAGTTCTACTATTCATTTCAAGTAACTGTTATTTTTCTCTGTTTTTTGTTTTTCTTTGCCATTTAACTACAGTTCTGTAAACGTACATATTTCTCCTCCCTTCAATCTTTCTTCCACTTGTTTTTCCTCTCAGTTGTCTTTCTAATAAAAGACCAAAGAAAGACTACTTTATTCTTCCTAAAATGTCAGGTTTTATAGTACAAATCCACTACTAAAACTATTACCAGAGAAAGCTCTGTGTCCCATACTTCCGGGCTAAAAGTTTTCAATAGCAGATAAAATAAGGTCTTTATACTAAAAGCTCCCAAAATATGTTTCCTGAGAAGATACAACTTCTATAGACAAAGTCTCTCAGATCAAGGATGGTCAAACTATTTCGAATCTCATTAATAAACAGCCAATATAAACTAATTGGCTTATACGTTCTACACCCTTTATTTAGGTACTTGACAGCACCAGCTCAATCCATTCTTATTGGATTCAGGAACTCCAAATATGCTATTTTTGTACAGCAGACTCTTTGCCAACCCTATTTACCAAGGCAAATGCAGTAAGAGGAACATATTTTCCAAAGGATTAGGAAAATGAAGGGTTTGAATTGTAATTGATCTTGCCTTTAGCAGAGAGTTGTGCCTGCTTTTGTAGCTGGCAGCCACAACAAAACCTTAAGCAACATATGCCCTGTGGAGTACTTGATGTGTTCAATTTGTTAGCTGCTCTAAGCAGCTTCAGCAGCCCAGGCTCCATGTAAGAGCTCACACATCATTACGTACAGTCATTGAGATGACAAGGGCGTGCAGGGCCTGGATTTACTACAGTAACTATCCACTATTGTTCCCTGAGTGACAGAAAGGGACCACTCCATGCAAAACTGTTACTGAATCACTCTGACAGTTGTTCCTCCTTATTCTTTCAGAGGGGACTGCTGAAGCTCAGAATAGTTTTTTTTTTTGTTTTTTTTTTACCATTGAATAATTGGAGAAAAAGGAATACAGTTCAATTTAGCAATAGCTGTGATGAGCCTGGGACAAAGCAAATAGCAGATCTTCTAGTAACAGGGAAAAGAAAGTGCTGTGAACAGTTGGTTTGGTGAGAAAGCTGAAATATAAACATTGTGAAAGAGACATAAGCAACATGTTTATCAGAATTAAATAGCTGCTAAACAAAACTAAAAATAATAACTGAAATGCAGAGACCCATTGGTTTTCAAAATAAACGTCAGTGCAAAGCACTGCAGCTATTAATTGCCATATGTCATTGTTCAAATTCCTCAGACAGACTCTTCCACCAACCTATACTTTCACGCATGGGACAGAGATGCTTCATAAAATCATCAGCTTTAGCACCTCATCAACACCAGACACGAGCAGCTGTCACGCTGGTCCCTGAGGTCTAAAGGCTAATGTCACCAGCTGGGTCAAATCCTTCCAAGTGCCTGTCCCAAGGAAACCTAGGTTTTTCCATTCCAGATAAATACAGCAAATTAAGAGTGACTTGACCAATCAAGGAGTTTTTGAGCTTTGAACCAGGCAGGAGGTCACTGATTACTTTGTCTTTCTTTTACCCACATCCCTAAAGGGGACTAACCTGTATCTGGAAAAGAGGCCTGGATTTTTTCCTTTGAACTTATGTCACATGAAATATTTTAAAGTTTTTAAACTGTTAGGTGTGCCCACAATACAAGGTTAATGGGAAAAGTTCTTAACTTCTCAGACTACAGAATAGGTTAAAAAATTATTTGAATTACTAGCTGGATGTATGAAAAAGATTACCATATGCCATTTTCACATTTTAGATTTTTATTTGTAATATTGCTACTTCAGTTTTGGTATTGTTCACCTGACACCACTGTGCAAAGAAGTAGATTTACAGTTCTGCAAGAGTCAGACTAGAGGCCAAAGGAGATGCACCTGGCAAGGAGCTTGGAGAGAAATAGCTGGAGGAGCAAGGAGTGAGGAGAAGGAAGACTCAGGAAAGAGCAGCCTTAGCAGGACTATGCAACCTCCTTTTGGAGCCAGAGGAGGAGCAGAGGCTCATTGCCATTCCTGACAAGATACCATGGCAGCAGCATGTAGGACAGGCTTGAAAATACTTCCCTTTCTCTCCCACAGAGATGGGCTGAAGGTGTGAGCTGAATGGGAGATCCCATGGATCATCTTTGCAGCTCCATTAACTTAGGAGAAACCAGCTGGCTAACAAACATAGCACACCTTTGGCAGCAGGGTCTTGAAGTCAGGGGAAAAAAAGTCTCCTTCACTGAGATGACACTACCAGCAAAGTTTACAGCAGTTTACAGGCTAGCACGGTGAGTATCACAACGAGAATCACGACAGCAGCAACCCACTTGTAGGGTGCCTACAAATCTAACTTGCTTTTGTAGACGGCTCTCAATGGTCATTCTAAGGAGTCAGCTCTCTCTGCCTGATGCTGTCTGGGTGTCACTGCCAGAAGGAGAGGATAGGTCCCGGACACGCTTACAGGCTATCCTCAGCCGCACAATCCCTGGGGTACAGGGCTGGTGCGGCACCAAGCCCCGACGAGCGCATCTACAGCCCGCGGAGCCGAGCGCGGGCCCCACCGCCGAGACAGCACAGCGCGCTTTGGAGCTCGAACTCAAAGCCCACAGCCGCGACCTCTCCGTGTCTTCCTCCCCGTGTGCAGGAGGAGGACGGTGGGGACTGCTTCACCGGAGGGGAACGCGAACCCCCCGGGGCAGCCGGAGCAGGGTGATACCTCCCGCCTCCCCGGGGGCCACGCCGGGCCGAGTCCCAGAACGGCAGGAGGACAGGACAGGAAAGGCGAGGAGACTCGGCGCTGAGCGGGATGCTGCCGGAGGAAAGCTCTGTCCGGGACACGAAGCCGCCGCCCCAGCCCAGCCCAGCTCAGCCCANCACTGCCCGTCCGCCCAGCCGGGACACCGCGGGCAGCGGCTGCGGGAGCAGAAACCACTGCAGCACCTGCACCGTGGCACTTCAGGGTTTCCAGGGCTAGAGGGGCAGCGCCCCACGTCCAGTGGAAGTCACGAGAGACTGTTGGATGTATGGACGTCCTCACTATACACTCTGTCTTGGAACATCCGCTGTTACAGCCTCCGCTGTTACAGCCTTGTATTTGAAGTCTTTCACTGTGCTGGGCTTTCTCCAGCCTCCCTCAGTGCTGCCTGGCACTTGTTCATTACATCGCATACAATAACTTCGAAATTACACACAGAAACGGGCAAGGGGTGGTGTCCAACCTGATGAGAATTTCTATAATGATGCAAAAGGAGCGTTAGAAGCATTTTAAATGCTGCCTGTGAGGAAATGCTGATGTAGGAAGCTGAGTGGTAGTGTCTATAAGGTGAGAGTGAAGGGAAAAGTTTTGGGTGTGCTCCTGTATCATGTCATGCATGTCTGCTTATTCTGTATTTGGAACTGAACACCTATCTCCTCCATCACTTACAGAAATACAAACATCCACCCATGTAGGTGTGAACCATGATCCGGTCCATCCAAAGAAACCCCAAACAACAACAACAAAANCGCCGCTGCCGGGACGCGCTCGGCGGCGGCCGCCGGCAACAAGTGCAGCCGGGAGAGCCGCCCGCACTCACCCGCCCGTCTCCGCTCCCGAGTCCACGCACTCGTCCTCGCCGCCGGGCTGCTTCTCCATGGCGGGGCCGGGGGGCTCCGCGCCCGCCGCTGCCGCCCGCCCTGCGAGACAGAGAGAGCAGCGACACAGAGAGCAGTGACAGCGAGAGCGGCGACAGCGGCAGCGAGAGCAGCGGCCGCTCCGCCGGCCCGGCCCNAAATTACACACAGAAACGGGCAAGGGGTGGTGTCCAACCTGATGAGAATTTCTATAATGATGCAAAAGGAGCGTTAGAAGCATTTTAAATGTTGCCTGTGAGGAAATGCTGATGTAGGAAGCTAAGTGGTAGTGTCTATAAGGTGAGAGTGAAGGGAAAAGTTTTGGGTGTGCTCCTGTATCATGTCATGCATGTCTGCTTATTCTGTATTTGGAACTGAACACCTATCTCCTCCATCACTTACAGAAATACAAACATCCACCCATGTAGGTGTGAACCATGATCCGGTCCATCCAAAGAAACCCCAAACAACAACAACAAAACAAACAAGCAAACAAACCCAAGTCTTCCCTTAATCCACTGAGTCCATTTATTCTGTGGCAGATTTTACAAGAAGAGAGGGCAGAACTGGTTTGTTAGCTCAGCTCTCTAACCTGAGAGACCAGCTCTTTGTCTCTTCTGAATCAGGTTCAAGCACAAAACTGGGATGGTCTGCTCTGTGTTCCCCACAATGTAGATATTGTGGGATAATTAAATCTACCCCATAGCTGGAGGCCTCTTCCTTTAATATTTTGTGGAAAATGCTTTGATGGGTTGGAATTTTCTCTTCGAAAATCTCTAACAGCCACCAAATTTCTCTCGTCTTCAGGAAATGATTTAAAGTGAAAAAAAAAAACCCCAAGTTTTTTAATAAATATTTTCTTATACCTTTTCTTATTTATGTCTTACAAGAAAGAAGGAAAATAGTAAAAATCTTGACATTAAAGGCATAAAACTAACCAGAATATAAAAATATACCATACAAAACAACCTTCTTTGGTCTAAGAAATGCTGAACTGGTTTAGTTTTCCACCAATAGTTTTATATCCATCTCTACATTGCATGGCACTGCTGTCCCTCATTTCAGGCCTGCCAGTGGTGTCTCAAGTTGTATATGGCAGCACAAATTAATAGTGACACCTGGCATTGTTTAACGGGCAGGATGTAGTTCATGCTGCTGTTGTCTCCAACAGCGCATGGTCCCAGTTCTCTAAAGTAATCCGGGTGTGGGTAGGACTCTTGGGAAATAAAAGGAAAGGGGAACACCTTGGGAAGAGCTGTCAAGGTGGTGTTGCCATGCTGTAGGAACAGCAAGTCAGTACTAAACCCCAAAATACTTACTATGGAACTGGCGAATTCCCATTGCTCCACCTTGGAGAGACATTGAATTCAAGTGCTGTCCTCTGGCCTCTCAGCATCACAGAAGGTCAACCCACTGTGTGTCTTCAGAGATTTTTAGAGGAAACTTTCAGCTTCTACTATTCATCAAGAATTAGGAAAAAAAAATTGCAGTATAGGAAAGTTGGTGTTTGATCTGTTTTGACTATCTGGTAAGGATGCATGTCATTTTGAAAGTGGATAAATGATTTCTCATTTTATGTGGAGGATTTCACATTAACATTCCCATAAATATAAGGATTTAGGTATGGGATAAGCCCCCGAAATAATATCTCTTCCTCCTCTCCCCAGCAAGTTGTTAAAAGCTAGTTTGGACAAAATGCTATTAACGGGGCTCATACAGAACAGTTCTGTGCAGGCACCTATGTAGTAATTCAGAACATATGGAAAAAACTTCTCTATGCTTTGTGACTGGTAAACTGCCATCCAAAACAATTTACTCACAAAATGAAATTAGTACAATTTCTTCTAGGACTGGAGCCAAAATGCTGTGCTTGTTTGGTTCCCAGTTTGCTAAAATTTCAATCACCACATTCAGGTAGGAGGCATTAATATTTTCAGATATACCATGTCATTAGGATTCCCCCAAGGCTAGACAGAGGCAAAACTTAGACAACAATTCTTAATTCCCAACTCAGGGCTCTGTTTTGGGTAAACATTTTATTCTCCCTCATTGCAATGGCCATGGACGACCCTGAGCCCCACAAAAGTGGTATTGGTAGTCTCTGTTACCAGGACTGGACAGGCCTGCTTGTATCTCTGATTCTTAGCCTACACACATGCATTTATTTAGCTAGTGCAACTGTGCTTAAAAGCAGGTCACTTTTATTTGCCTTTAAGAGTAGTTTCAAAGTGAAATAAACTGACTCTAGCCACTGTTGAACTGATTTAAGATGTAACCAAACCTCCTTAAATATTTAGAAATAGGTTTAGTTAAATTGATACATTTCTGTATATAAAATTTTAGGTGGTCAGCTAATAGATCTTTTCCATTTCTGACTTTTATTATTCTAGTTAGTTTTGTTTAAACACTGGCATATGAGGGGATCTGGAATAGATTTTATGCTGCATTTAAGATTAATTTATTCCATCTGTCCCAGGGAGGGAAAAAAGAAACATTCAAAGGAAATATATAATTAAGATAGTAAGTAAAGCTACCGCAAACTGTAGGTTCTCTTATTTATATATTTGCCCCATTTAACTTTGTTTTATTCTGGTCTTTCACATAATTATGGTGAAAAGGAGACTTCTCTGCATTAAATTCCAAGCATTTAAAAGATTTCAATGAATGAGGTGTTAACTCCTGCCCCTTACTTAGGTTTTCTCTGTTACCTGTACTTCACATTAGTCCTCTCTACTATTTCTTGAAAAAAGAGAAGTTAAGTTTTAATTACTTTATTATATGTATGATGCTGTGATGATATCAGTTTTAAGACAAAGATAATAGTGAAAATATTTCTCACTTAAATTTCCTCAGATTTCAAGCTTTTCATTTAATAGCAGTGGTGGCAAGAACCCAGACACAAAAGTATCAGGAGACTTTGGATCTTCAAAGATGCCAGAAAAGTATAGCATTCTGTTGTCAAAACCAGACAAAGAGGATGTATAATAAACATCAGTTCTGCAGGAAGTTCTTTTGCTCCTACTTGCCCAGATCCAGATCGAAAATAGGACCTAAGGTACTTAAAAGAGGATGTAAAGCCAACTTTTATGGCTGTGGTCATATCTATTATCATGGTAAGTCCTACACAGTGGGTAATTAGGATGTGTCTACCTTCTGAAGGAAAATTCCAATGCATCTGGGGCTGTATGTGCAAATTACCCAAGGTTAACCATTTTAGCTTGTATCAGCAAAGTTAAGCACCACCTAACTGCAACCTCCATCTGCTATAACCTCTGTCCTCACAAAAGCAAATTTAGGCAGCAGATCCTCCTTTATCACACAATGATCTCAGTAACTGAGAGCACGGTGCAGGAGAGCAATTGCTGCAGCCTCCAGCTGAGGAGAGGCAGATTGGAAGGCTGAAAGATGAACCACATTGGATCATACAGGGACTAAAAGAGAGGGAAGGAAAAGCATCCATTTCCCTGATGAATCCACACTTGGATTCAAATTTCAATATCTTTTCTGCTCCCTGAGTTCTGTCTGCTGGGGTATCATCTTTCCTGCACCAGCTGAGAGGATGAAATGCAAGCAAAAGAGTGTAGCAGGATAGGGAGAGAGGAGAAAAATGTGTCCCTTTTCATGAAACTGAAATTCTGGTGATAGGGGTGTTCTGTTGGGGAAAAAAGTGCTCAATTATTTTCTTTTCATGCAGCATTTGTGATCTCTCCCTCTTTCTGTGCAATTCCAAAACAAAAGGAGACAGATGTCGCTGCAGTTCCTTCTGGCATTATGCTATAAATTTGAGAGACCTCTTAGCTTTTGAAAGACAGACCAAGAACCTAGCTTAGCAGAGAATTCACTACTATAGACAAAGAAATAACAAAGATGCTAAAGGATGGGATTTTTTGTTCCCAACTAAAACCTTTCAAATTGTGCTGTCTCCACCCTCTGCTACCTGACTCTGGAGGCAGAATCTCACCCTCTAATAAGGGGTTCTGGATTCCATTCCGGGCACTTTCCACTCTACTCTAGGTATTGCAGTGATGGACTTCTCAGTTTACAGAATCTGGCATTTATAGAAAAGTTTTTCTCCTTTAATGGTCCCTGTGGAAATTAGCCCTCTGCAGGTCAAGGCTTTGTTAACATTCACTGCTGGACTTAAGACACTGGGTTGTGGTTTAAAAAAAAATGAGACAATTGCAGTTTTGGAAGGAGGAGGAAAATTATGGCTTGGCATGTGGTTCACTCTTCATGCTAGGTCAGCCCTAAAAGGCTGACTTTTAGGCTGGAAAATGTTGCCAAAATAGTTGTGGCAGTTTCTCACACAGACTGTTGGGTTGTTTGGATTTTGAAAGGTTATAATAAGGTCAGTTTCATTTGTGGTAGGTCTCAAGCCAGACACCCAACCTCCTAAAATTCTACAATTTTGAGGTAAAATAAAACTATGTAATAAAAAGCTATTTCTTCAAAGCACCAAGGCAAGGATTTTCAATGAAATTTAAGGGAGCTTGGTTCCCTGATCCCACTCTTTTAAGTTTCATTTGAAAACTGTAGCACACACAGTCCTACCGAAGTTCACAGTACAGTACAACAAATACTCATTTTATAAGCAAATTGCTCTTTTTCACTTGAATTCTAGTATATTAATGTTTTGATGGAAAACTTCTAGCACTCAGTAACAACTGCTATAAAAACTTGGCTATTTGGAGTCCTTTTCAGTATCATCCTGAAGCCCAGAACTCTATGGGAATACAAGGGGAAGCGGAGCTGCACCCGTCACTGTTCAGGCTTCTGGTGGGAGGCTTGACTAATGTGGGTGATGAAAAGCCCTTTCCAGGGGAAGTGAAGTCGAGATGACTCTGTGTTATAGACATTAGGAATTAATCTTGCCCTCACATTGCAATGATCCCATGCAGGCCAATCCTTCCAGTGGATGTAATCAGTGGTTTGCTGTGTGTAGGTGCCAGGATTAACATCCAGGGTTGGACCTTAGGGCAGTGGCTCTGTGCCAGGCACTGTTGAATTAGTCCCCAAGCTCTATGAGTGCACTGACCAGTCCTGACATCCTAGATAAAGCATGAGAGGTGAACCTTTGCTGCAAACTCTGACCCAGCCCTTACTGGTGTGAGGGAACTTAGAGGGGCTTAGCACCAGTTTGGGCAGCCCTGAAGGTGGAAAGTTTGGTGTACAAGGACTATGTGCCACAGTGTGTGAAGGCAGGTGGAGGTCATGCACTTGAATTCCACTTTTTCTGGTCACCTGCTGGTTGTGTTATTCTGCATCTCTTCTTTGGTGCTCTGCAAGAAGACAGAGCACCAACACAATGCCAACAAAGCCATCTCTACCTTCTCTAGGACTAGAGAGGTGCTTTCAAGACATCAGTGAATGGATAGAGGCCTAAAAATTTGCACATTTCCAGGTACTCTTAGCCCATTTGGCCAGAGACTACTCTGATCTATGCTGGCTGACAGAGTATGGAGTTGTCGTCTGTGGACTTGTGAGGAGGCAATGCTTGAGCCAGAGTATGAGTCTAGTGATGCTTGAGTGTTTGTCTTGTTTCTCTGTTGATGGAAATGTTAAGAGTGTACTGGCACACATCCACTAAAGCACAGTGGAAACGTTTCAGTTGACACATTTAAAGAAGTGTTAGCCAGTGTCATGGGGTGCCACATATGTGAAAAGTATACCAGGAAAGCAGACAATGGACTTGCTTTCACTTTTATGAGGTCAATGAGACAGTTCTGGATTCTGGTGAGTGTCCTGAACCCTTCACATATCCTCAGTGAATGATTATTATATTCAGAAACACACTCCTATATTGGTAACCATGACAACTCCTATTAAATGAAGTTTTTTTCATGAACTAGTGTGCTTTACAAGGCAGAGAAAACATTTATTTTCAAGGACCAATCCTGTACCCATTGATGTTCAAAGAGGAAAGATTAAGACCCTATGGTAGCAGCAGTAAATATTACAGCAGCTTTTACACATAAACTCTTCTGAAATTGAAAGTGATCTTCAGGGTTTTTTTCCTTTGCAGCTGGTCATGATAGTAAAAGTTTTTACTCTGGAAAGCAGCTACATTTAAAACACTGTTGGATCTCCAAGGGAGATTTTATTTCCTAATTGTTCTACCACATTTAAAAAAATAAGTTTTGAATTACCTGTGATACAATTTTTTAAATCATAAGATTGGCAGTCAGATGGTTCTACTGGGTTTAAATGTTTTTACTAAAACTTTTCATCCAGTAGCTATGAATTTAAGCCACTGACGTATCAAACCAACATCAAGAATGCCTGGTTTATGCATAATCTAAACAATGGTAAACACACTGAAGTAGATCACTGAAATAAAACGTAAGCAATTTTTGCTAGAAGATACTTGATTCTGTTTCCACTTCTGGGATCTGTAAGCAGGAGTAGATTTACTGGTGTAGAGGGAGATGTTAAAGTCCCACTCGCTCTGGCTGGTGTAGGAGCTCCTGTGTCCAGTGGCTTTGTGCAGCCTTCCTTTCCCCTCCCTCGTTAGGCTGAGGCTGTGACTGCTATATCCTTTCTCTCATGTTGAGAGCAGCCTTGAGTACGTGATCTCCCTGCTTGTGCTGAGAATATTAGAAGGCAATGATGAAATGTTCAGGACTGGGTTGGATGGGGCTTTGAGCAACCTGGGGCAGTGGAAGTTTTTCCTGCCCATGGCAGAGGGGTTGGAACTAAATGATCTTAGGGTCCTTTCCAACCAAAGCATTCAATGATTCTACCAAAACCTGTCAAAGAATGAAAGCAGAGTCTTGTACAGGAACCTTAGGAAGAAAATCATTGGGACTCAAATAGAAACACTCTGCCCCAAAATATGGGCCAGGCAGTTTTTTAATGTCTTATCAGAGCTGGTAAATCATTGCAAGAATAAAATTTCCCAGTTTTCTGGTTCATCCATTTGTACCAGGGTGGTCTTTTCTGAGAGTTTAGAGGTCATATTAAAGGTCTCAACTAAATCTGCAAGCTGCATCATCCAGTGATCCACAGAGCCAGTTCTCATTCTTGTGCAGCAGAGCCACTCAGCAGCTAATGCTCAGCTAAAGGGAGGATGCACATCTGCCCTTCTCTCCCATTCCTGATTGTGCATGTGCACCTCCTCATCTCCACTCTACCTGGAGAATTTGAAGGAGCTGATCTGACTGAAAACCAGCCAAGCAAAAGAAAGAAATGGTTCATCCTCAGACCCATTACTTTCCTGGACAGACTCAATTTCTCCTTGCACCAAGTCCAGCAGCAAGACAAAAGAGAGGGACAGAACAGCATGGCTGGCAGTGAATGGCTCCTCCAAGGCGGAGGACAGGACCCCAGCAGCCCAGATTCTATTTTACTTCAGCTGCTGTTCTCAAACTGCACTGAAAGATTTGCAGAATTGTAACTGGACCAAATAAAAGTATAAAGGGTAGAAACATAGCCCAAAACCCCATTAGCCAGAAAGGATTATTAGGAAAGAAATTTGGATGCTATTTCTGTGGTCTGCAAGTTTTAACTGAAAATTACATAAGTTTTTTTGGCTTGTGTAAATCAACTTTGAAAAATATCTTTGATGTTTAAGAAGCTCAGACATGTAATAGCTGGCTCTGGCATTTTGCAAGAAGTTCATAAAAAAGCTCGAGACCATTAGTATTGGTTGTAAACTCATTCTGTAGCTTGAGAGTCATCTGCTTATCTCCAGAGTTTATTGCCTTCCATCTACCTTAGTGTTTTGGATGGCTGCCCATCGCTGAAGCACATGAGTGCCTTTCCTTCAAACTGCAGTGCCTCCTGGATTCCCTGGCTGCTCTGCAATCTTCTTTTATTAGAAACTATTGAAATAGTTGTACTAGGTCATATCCAAGATCCATCTAGCCCAGCATCTATCTCATCTAGTAGCCAGAAGCAGACATTTAAGAAAAGCATAAGGATAGGACACACTTCTAATAATACTTCTATGATTTATCTCCAGATGCAACTTTGATATGTTGCAAGGACAGGGATCATAGGAGTGTACAAAGTGGATCAGAACTTATCCCACTTCTTATTGTCCAGCAGTTTGGCTATGACAAAATGTGGCTGATTTGATGATTACAACACATTCTAGCAGCATTCTAGGTGCCTCACATAGCTGGTGGTGAGGAAAAAAATCCTAAGGAAGCAAGAAAGCTGTCTTGGTATCAGTTATCCTGTGATTTCACTCCCTGTGGAATTCTGCACTGTGTAGGTGACAGAGCATCCAATGGCTGCTGTCCTCAGCTCTGATGTACCTCAGTCAGGGGTTTTGATGTAGCAAAACTTGTTGGTGAATCTGCCAAAACCTCCACACTAGTGTCTGGAAGTGCTGCTGCCTGGAGCTGTCCTCCAGTGATTTATAGGTATCATCCTGTACACAGATCACCGTAGAAAACACATCAGAGGCAACATCCAACTATCAAAGCTGCTGATTGCACTTGTCAGCTCCAAGCTGTTTGATGCACAAATCAAAGTGAAAGGAAACCCATCTGTATTTAAATGTTCTGTCTTTCAGGAAGAAGGTGGTCCTGTTCATGACAGATTGAAATGTGTCCTCTCTCCATCATATTACAGGATTTGGCCTGGCTCTGCACGGCCCTGCTGGTCCCACTGGCCCTCTGCCTGGTTTCCCTTGGGCCACAGCTGCAATAACAGTATCAGTCTGGCTCCTCTGTTGTGGCAGAGGGGAGGAGAGGGGCTAAATGCTCATTTCCCTGCTCACCAGTTATTTTACTGGTTCCTATAAGGTTTCACATGGCCGGTGTGCCAGGTGTGCAGGGGCTGTGTGACCCAGGCTGGGAGGGGTGTGCTGACACAGAAAGCCCCATACCGCATAGGAAGCCTCCAGAACCCGTAGGAAGCCTCCACAGCCCAGGAGAATGCAAACTGCATTCAAGGTTTTAAAACACACCAACTCTCAAAGATGAAAGGGAAAGGTCTGACTGCAATTGTGCCTGCTGCTATACCTGCTGTAACAGATCTCCTGTGAAAACACACACTGCCAGAGTGTAACAGGTAAAATCTTTACAGGTGAACTTAGAAATAATGATGCAAACAAAAACATTTACTTTACTTGTCAGGATCAGGTCTTGCAATGCAGATGGACATGAAATAGAAAAGTTTCTTTCTAAATGAACTCCTTTTCTCTGCTGATTCCTGGACTTCCCCCCAGACTTGGGCCCATGGAGCTCAGTGGCAAATAGATCCTTTCAGAGAGCCCAGATGGGCAGTAAAGAGATGACTTGGGAAAAGGTTTCCAAAAGCTATTCACAAGGCACCTAACAAGTAGCAGCTAAAAGAAGGACAATAACATGTGCAAGACACTCTTAATCCAAATCCCAGTAATGGAGTTACACGATAGGCTGCTGCCTCTTGCCTCTTAATTTATGAAGGATCAAGTGGTATTAGAGCCAGTCTGCTATGCATCATAAAGTACTCATCACAGCATGTCAGCATGTAAAAAAATGCCACTCCATGGAGAATAGGGAATAAATTCATCATCTCTCTTTAACTTGATATTCAAGGAAGCTGATCAGCATGTCCCTGTCTGAGGAATGTTGTTTATACTCAAATAAATGATGTGTGACTTCCATGAAACAGTTTGGATATGGATTCTGGACAAAACAGAGCTTCATGAAACCAATGGAACAGTTAACATTCATTGTCTGAAAATGCAACATTGATCTTAACTCTAAGGCAACACGATTCATTACTTCTAGCTGTTCAGAAAATGGTACTCTGTGTACTATGAAGCGTTCTGTGTTTGCAGGACTGATCTCATAAATAGTTCTTTTCCAGATATTTTTCATGATAATGCTATAGATATGAAGACGACAAAAAGTCTTAAGTTTTTCTTAAGACTAAAAAGGTCTAAGAACTTATAAATATTTCATTCCAAGTCTGCCAAAGGAAAAAGTCAAATAGATACTTTTCAGCGCTTGCCTTTGCTTAAAGGATGTGAAAGTAAATTTTACAAGTTATTTCAGCTTGTCCAAAAGTTGCTCCCATAAATACTCTTCAGCAATTCTGTTCATGGAGTAATGATAAAGATGCCAAGTTTACTCATCTGGGATTTATCAAATAAAATCTCATCCTACATTTAGACAATCACTTTCAGTCTCATCCACTTAAAATTAGGTGTCTACATCTGGGTTTAGGTTCCCACATAAAATTGATTGGATGTTCAGTGCTTACTGTCCACAGATAATGCAGATGCTCAGTAGTCTTCAAAATCTGCAACTCTTTTATTGCTCTATATATAAGCCTTTAGTTCAAATGTTGGTTGCAGAGGATAAGGAAGCTCTTGAGCATGTGAGAAAGGGATGGAGTAGTTGATAGAAAAGCAGAGAATGCTCTTATACCATCCAAGGTTTCACCATTCCTCTATCTTCCTCCAGTTTTCACATAGATTTCTATCTTCTGTCCTTTATTTTGACTTGTGGCCCTAAGGAGATTACTTTTTTTACAAATATCCTTTTTTTTTTTAAACTACCACACCTTGCCATCCTTTATCTCATCTTCAGTGTTTCTACCCTATTTGTTCATCTTCCTCAAAACTCCACCGCTTTTCTTGGTGCTCTCAGGAAGGCCCAGCAGAAATACTTCTTACTGTGAGTTCCAGCATCTGCATATTGTCCTCATAAAGTCAGCTGAATTTTGGAGAATATTTAGTATAAGGTAGTGCTGGAACAGAGGACAATCTGTACTTCTATAAGCAAAGGCTGTGTCACCTTCTTCTTCCATTCTCCCTCTACATAAGTCTGTGCTGAATGCATGAGAGAGATAGGAGGGTTTTGTCCAAAGAACCAAATAGTGTTAACTTCTAGGTAAAAAATGAGAGGCATGAATCACCAGCCCAGAGGATAAGCACAAGACAATAGAGTAGGCTACATTTGGAGAATATTTAAAGGAAATGACTTGTCTGAAAAAAGATTTGAAAGAGAAGGAGTTTTGTGACTGTGAAAGCAGGGAGCTTCTGAGTGAAGATGGGTGTGCAGCTCCATTTTGTACTCAAGGTAAGCAGTGACCTTACTGAACAGGTATTGGACAGAATGAATTTTGCTTAGTAATAGACATCTTCTGAGCACTCTTAAGTGAAGAAGCTAAGCAGACCTGGACATCTGCCTGCCTTAGTTAATGGAGAGACAGGTACCCTCAGGGTGATTTGCATTGTACGGTGTCTCTCGTAATAATTGAAAAAGAGCCCTACACGTGGGTGGTAGGGAAACTGTGTCCAGGGTTATGATATTCTCTGTAGTGTTCTCTACAGATACTTCAAAATTCTTTATTCTTGAAGGACCCTTATAATACTACCTATAAACTGAAGTGAATGTAACCGCCTCAGCATAATGCCTACTTCTGCTAGATAAACATTTCTTGTGGGATAAGATCATTTATCTGAGGAAGAAAAGTTTCATTTAGTAACTACTATAGTTACTGTGGTTGCAGTATCATGAGATCACCCACATGAAGAAAATGTTTATTGGATTGTTTGAGTGATTGCTTCCTTTCCTGTGTTTTTGGCAAAGTTTTTGGGCAGTGGAAGAAGTAAATGGACCAAAAAAGTCTTATTCACCTCCCCACCCACATTGTCAGCCATGATTATATCAGCCATGATATAACAACACTTGTTTAAACATTCTGTAAGTGAGGAAGAATTTTAATGGGTGATAATGGTGGAAGCTTATAGTGTAGCTTGTGACTAATTTTGCAATGGTTGTGGAAAGTATAGTAGGTGGCTCAGGGAATGAAATGTGGACTCTGGAATATTTCTCCAGCCAATAAAAAAAATAGCAGGGGTTTACTGTCCAGTAACTATATAGTGTTTTATCTGCTCTAGTTTCTCTTCTACCGTGAGTGACCAAAGAGCACAGGCGTATCTATCCACCTTGTAGGGGAGGCAAAAGGCTGGAATTAGGGAAGCCAACCTTCCCACAGAGCAGGTGCCTGGTTAAGGTTTGATCTTGCATTTAGGGGGTTGATGGCTTTGTTGAAGGGGTAGGTAAAATTTACACAGTACTTAGAAGATACAAAGAGTTGTAAGAATGTTGTCTTTGTTGTTTTGCACAAGTTAGTGAAATCTAAAAGACTATGAAACCTGCCGCTAATCTGATATTTTTATTTGGAAAAAAAACCCCTCAGCTTTCTACAGCATCTTCAGTAGCAGAATATTTATTTAGTCTATAACAACAGAGATTGTTATTTGCTTTTCTCACTATTTGTACAGATCTGGTTATAAGAGGAAATCTTTCCATGATATTCATCACATTGTTATTTGAACTAATTTTAGAACTGCTTCTCAGTTACAACTTGGCTTTCTTTTCTTTTTCCGTTCAATTAAGAAATGTCTGAAGTCCAGCCCTCAATCCCCTGCATCGCAGCTTGGCAAGACCCACTTGCATAGAAAGGAGCTCCCCTGATCCTGAGTGCCCTGCCCAGGGGACAAGGGATGGGCTATCGCTGTGGCTGTTTCAGCTGGACCCTCGGCTGTGGGCTGCCTGTCTGCTGCCCTGAAAAGCACTGGAGTGTCTGTGTGTCAGGAGATCTCCCTCTCTCCCCTGTAGCAGAGGTTCTTGGAGAAGATTCATGGGCAAGCGGTCCATGTGATGAAGTTTAGACACCCAGGATGTGACACATATCCCTCTGGACTTCCTTCAAAGTCAGGGAAGAGAAATAGGTCTTCTGAGTCATCTGTAGAGGAATTTGTTCTCTTCCAAGTAGTAGGCAGCACGCTTCCGGCGAGTAGGTGGTATCTTAAACAGCTTCTATCACCACTTCGAGTTAGTGAAACCACTATCCCATGTATGTACCTGCAAGGTGGATTTTGTGCCCTGAACCAGAAAATTCACAAAATTCAAGTCTAGATGTCAACGACCAAACAAGCAGTTTTTTGGAATGCTGCATTGTATGTATACATATATATCCTGTTATTGCATGAGCTTTTATTGATATTCAGGTGTCAGCTGACCAGTTCCAGCAGGGTGGCTGGGGACATGAAAAGCAGCCACAAAGAAGGCAGGGGTTGTGTGACAAGGTGCTAATGGTGTTTATCTGAATTTCATTTTACAAAACAAAATCTGTAGAAATCACATGCCTCAGATTTTCTGGAGGTATTTGAGTTCTGGCAGGTCAAGTGATATTTCGTAAGAATATATCTCTTTAAGTGATGGGCTTCTTTTTCTGCTGCTTTGAAGTTACGCTTGGGCACAAGAAGAAAGGGGCTACTTGTACAGAATTAGAAATCCACTCCAGTTTTTGTCAGTGGGATTCTACTAAAAAAGCTATCAAGGGCTTTCTTTCCCACTTCACAATTAAATGTCATTGATGTGACCTTCAATCCTGTGGTGCTGACAGAAGTCCTTGCCTAACATCTTTCCATCCATGTCTGTGGAAGGAAGACGTTGGAAGGTATGCCTCTATGACGGAATGGAGAACAGTTCTGAGATTCCACAGCTGGTGGGGACATTCCCAAGCCATGTGGACTTAGCAGTTCAGGTCCCAAATCATGCTGACTGAGTGTTGCAGAAGCAACAGCACAGCTGAAACAAGGTGTGTGAAACTGGGTGCAGCACCTTGTGAACACAGACTGCTTTGAGACCCAAGCCATATAATATCCACTTACCATTCTTCCACCTTCACAGTATTTCTGTGAACATAATGAATTCTTTTCAACCAGGACAGGTTTATATTAAGGGGTTCTCTCTAGTTATCTCTAGCTCCTTTAAGGCTCTCTTTGAAATTTTTTTCATGCTTATGCAGCAGGGAACATCCTTAACAGACTAGATAATCTGGCCTTCAGTGCTAGTGGAAAAGAAGAGTCTGACCCTTGCATGAGTGGTCATATGGTGATCATTCATCTCACTAATGAGGAGAAGAACGTTCCCCTTAATCTGCTGTGTGTTTTCCAGTCCCTCCTAGTCACCTCTTTTTCTGCATTGCACAAGAACAGGATTATGACTGAGAGTCATTATTTTCCTTGTGGAAAAGAGAAAAGTCTAGAAGCAGTCTATAAATAGCTGAAATCTGACTGCATTCAGGGTAATAGGCTTCATGTGAACATACATATGTATATATATATAAAATGTACACCTCAGGCTCTTTCTCAGTAACACTTCATAATAATTTCCATTTAATCCACATCATAATAATTTCCATTTAATCCATAGGCAGGTCCACATGATAGCTCAAGGTGGAAACTCCTTGTACTACACCTCTGTCAAGGAGAAACCTTTGTGGTAGGAGTGCGCGGATATCTGTGACATTAAACTTGGTGTCTTGGATCTTGGCCCCAAATGTGCCAAGTGAGATAAGACATTATATAGCCAGAACGGTGGTTGAGGATGACAATTAGCCAGTAATTCCAATACTGAGTTTATTACAGCTAAATTAGAACACAGCTTGGAAGCAGGTGGATAGAAACTAAGAAAAAACTTCACAAAAATGGAGGTGATGAGCTGGAAGAAAATGGGGGAGAAAACCCACATACTTAGGAAGCTGCTGCAAGAAGTTTAACACGTTAGGGAGTTTTCCAGGGGTGTGAAAGTCATTTGAGATGAGTTCTCACTCACAGAGAGGCCTCATTGTGATCTCTCCTAATGTTCTCATGCTATTGCCTGCATAAGGACAGACTCAGACATGAGGAGCACAGCACTACATGTCTTTCATTAGACCAAATTGTTTCTTTGTTGGGTTTTTTTGGTGGGGTTTTTGTTTTCTTTGCTTTCCGCCCCCCCCCTGCAAAGTTCTCTGTCAGCGCCCAGAAAAACCTGCTGAAATTTCTAGGAAGTGTGAGCACGTTGTAGGACAGCTGCCTACGGGCATGAGAATACAAGGAGAGCCTGCCAGTTTTTATTTCTAGAAAGATCCTTCTAGCGACTGTTGTCATTGCTGTTCTCTTCTCCTTGACAGCAAGGGCAAATATGACCATGGCTCTGACTCCTGGGCACAGAGCAGTCTGCCTGCATCCACACACTCCAGTGGCTTCATGCCATTAACCTAATTGTATCAGACATTGGAACTAGTGAAGCCTTTGACTTATATCTCTGGCTGGTAAAATGACATTAAACTTTGTAAAACTCAGCAGTCCAAAAAAGTTTTCTGCAGATACCTTTATTAGTAATTAGATTAAGGAATAGATTGTGAATCTATTCAATCTGGTGCATGTCTAGGCAGCAGTTGACTTATGAAAAGATGAAAAATATTCAAAAATTCGGCCCATTAAATGAATGTTCACATGATTGTGTTATAACTATAGATTAAAATAAAATTAAAATCAATTATGGATTAAAGTTATAGTCATCAGACTGACATTCTCACCTCTTCATATATAGCAGCTTCCACTCTGTGTGGATTTTCCACTTGCAAAATCTCAGGTGTCTGCAAAACACAGAAAATTGAAAATTATTAGTATGAAAAAAGGTGCTGTTTATAGAAGCTCACTACATATTTATTATTTGCAGTTTTCCATTCAACAAACACAATTCCTGCCACAATAAGCAGTGATGAAATAGTGATGTCATCCATCAGTCAGTACTGATAACTGCTGAGAATGAGACTTTTGTTTTTTTCCTCCAAAGGGCTTTCACAGTAATTGGCACTACTTATAGAGACACTGGCAGTCTGACATGCATTCAATTTCAGATATTAATTCAGAGTGTTTGCTGATAGTGCACCTACTCATGATTCCTGTCTATTGGTGTTTTGTGTTTTCTTTTTTCTTCTTCCATTCAGCTATAGCTTTTTCCTTTCCCTGTTACCATATAAAATATGTATATGAGCTGGATATTATTAGTTCAGACTATTGTCCTGCAGTGCTCAAGTTGAGGTAATCTTAGCCATAAGCTCCAGCTG
>VYZR01123963.1:1429-26551 GCA_013400675.1 Oxylabes madagascariensis
AGAAGAGGGATGAGTCTGGTATGGTGTTTTCAAGATGTGCTTAAATCAGGGTTTTAAACAGAGGCCTAATGAGATTTTTTGATTTTCTTCCTAGCTTTTGGGTTTTTCCCCCCAGTCTTAAATCTTGACATTATAACAAGGTGATGTTTTCAAAGAAGCATTCATGGTGGCTGGGAGATCTCTGTCCTAAATGACAAAGGCTAGTTTACAATCTGTCACTGGATTTGTTTAATTAAGAATACTTTTGTTTATTTGAATCATTTAATGTTTCTCAGAATTCAGTTTCATCTGCCTTTTTATTATTTAACCCAGCATCTTGAGATTCTTCAGTCCTTCTGTGAATCGTGCTGTTGTCTTGAAAAACATGAATAATTTTATATTCTCAGTGTTCACCATCACACGCTTTAAGAAAAAGAAAAGTTTGATGTGATGACTAGCACAGGTCCCAGAATAAATGTCACATCCTTCCAGTAATCTGTGTTTTTCTCACTATGTCCTATTGGGAAGATTCCATTTTTCCCCCTCCCAACTTTGGTCATCAAAACTGTTGGTAATTCAAGTATCTTACATCAGCCAGGTCACCCTCACTCCTGTGCTTCTCAGCACCATCAAAGAGCCAATTTCTGATCTGTGCTTTGTGCTGTGAAAGCCATGATAACTCCTCACTGTGGTATTGCATTTCCCCATGCATCACCTCAATCTGTTCCTTGTTATACAATTGAGTTTATTGGACCTGTAAATAAATCCCAGGTACCAGCTGGCAGTTTCTCAGGCTCTTTACAGAAGTTGCTGTCACATTTGCCATCTTCCATTCCTCTGCTCCTTGGACCAGGTTAAACAGTTGCTTCAGGAGCAATTTCGGTTAATTTCATATTTAATGTTTTATTAAACTCCTGTTTGAATACCTTCTGCTTCTGGCAAATATTTAATCACCCCATTCTACGATTTTGGACTTGTGTTTCCTGTTAAGAAGCCAAGCCAGCCTGTCCAGGCTGTGTCTCGGGAGTTACAAAAGCAGTCAGCTCTCTGCACGGCTCTGCCTGGTGGGATTGCAGCTGCTTGGGGATGGTTGGAATAATGCACAGGTGCCTTTGGAATCCATCACAGAGGAGAGGGATTTAAGCTATTGCTGTATGGGTCACCTGGCTTACTTTGCATGACCTCATCTTCAAAGGAATGGATGACTATTCCCACTAAAGGGATGAGTCAGCAATTCCTTCAAACAAAGACATCTATCTGTGTAATAGAAAGTGTTTTGGTTGCTCCACTGATGTGCATCTGAAGTTGGATGTTAAAATTAGGAGTTAAATTGCTAACACTGTCCTGGAGTGCAAGGTTCACTGAATTTGAGAGTTGTACTCTGCAGTCCATAAAAAAAAAGAGAAACCTAAAACATAATCTGTTAAATTCATTGCCTTTCCTGGCTTCCATGCCAGAACTGTAGTAGTAGTAGTTGATAACAGCCTTTTATTCAGGATCATCCCTTCCTGTGTTCCAGACTGCAGCCCCAGCTGTCTCCTTAAAACTCTGGTACACAATTATGTATATTTGGCCAAACAGGTCTTCCCTTACATCAGTGGAATTAGCCCTCTCCATTTTGTGCCCAGTATTGTGGGGTTTTATTTTCTGTTGTGTATTCTTTTTCCTTCAATTCCATGCCCTAGCCAGTCATCCTGAGTGGCATTTGGAATGTACCTGATAGCATAACAGGCATTTAGAAGTGACTGAAATTAATGATTAGTATTTTAGCTGTGCTTGCAAGCTAAATTTAGGCACTGGCACAATTAGGAGTCATTGGCTGATGGACCAGCAAAATAATGGGCTTCATTTAAGCAGCTGAAGCCTCTGAGTCAGACCCCAAGCAGGGCAGATCTGTGCCAGTGCTGGCCTCGCTCAGCACTGTGGCTGAGGGGACTCCTCCACCTTCTTCCCTGGGCAGCTACAAGTGCCAGGAATGAGTGAACAAACTGGCTTGAGAAACTCACAGCCTTCCTGTTCCAGCTCCTGCCTCTCATGTGGAGTGGTTGAATCTGGGACTGCTGAGCCTTACGATGCGGGTATTGTGATTCATGTAATGTCCTGCTAATTTTTATTTATTAATTAACACATTTATTTGAGTGAATTAGTAGACAGCTCTGATGCTTGATGGGATATTGCAGGCACAGTAAACACAAGGTTATTGAGTATAATGAACACTTCTTCCCTGGCATCAGAGCAAATCATAGGGAAAGGAAATGGGAAAGGAAATCAATAAGAAGAACCAAGCCCATAGGAATTATTAAGCATCACCTCATTCAGAACCCCTCAGCTAATTCAAAAAAGGTGCTCTCCTGAAATATTGCCCACGGCCTAATCTGGTAGGTACACATGATGTTTGGAGAGAAGGCCAACAGCGTTTGCTGGGAAGTGCTGAGCATCCTCATGGCATTGTGTACCTTGTGCAGGGTCGCTGTGGCAGCCTTGGTGGAGGATGGTGGGGCAAGGTGGAGGGTGTCTTGAGCCTCAGATCCTTTGAAGGGAAGAGAAGTCTGAGCCTGTGACCTCCCCTTCTTGACTTCTGTGAAACTGCAGCATGCTCTGGGTGGCTGTTCTGTAATCCAGCCAAGCCGGCCCCTGCCAGCAGGCACTGTGCTGTGTAGGGCATCTCCTGTCACACTGCAGGGCACCCAGCTGGGATGATGCAGTCTGAACGTGCAGCAGGCTGCTCTGTCTGCTGGTGGTTGGTTAGCGGTTGGTTAGCTCACTCATCCCAGCTCTGCAAAGTTTTCCAAACAGAGCTTTACTGAGAACCTTGAGAGTTTAAATCTCTGCACGTGCCTGTTGCTGGCCTGAGGGCTCCTGAGGCTGCCCACTTCAAAGTCTTACACTAACCAGGGCTCTGGTACATATTTTATAATAATTCCTTTTCATTCCTTGCTCATTTGTTTTCTGTTGTTACTTTCCTTTTGCTGCTATAAAAGCTCTTCTGCTCTTACATTTGATGTTCGCTTCTGTGATTTGTCCTGATGTTCTCTGCGATTATAAGTTTGAGTAGTACGGAGATGAATGAATAATTCAGCAGATCCAAAATGACACAGATTGGGTTGCTCCATCACTGAGAGCACAATCACACCTGTAAAACAGAGCTGACATCCACCTTGTGTACAAGGATGTGTGGATTATGGTCCTGTGGCTCTGCACAGTTTTGCTCTTAGCATCCATCTTCACAGCCCGCTAGGGCTCTTTGGAATGGTATACTAAAGGCTGGACAAGGAGGTTTTATTTCCAGAAATTTTATTTCCGGAAATTAGCCCATAGGTGTGTGGGGCTGGTCTTTGTGGAAAGGTTTGGCAGAGTGGCCATTAGGATCCTGCCCCTGGGAAATGGTAGATCCCATGCTCCCAGATGAATTACTTGTGTGATTCTGTCACCTGTGCTGTGGGCACTGTTGTACCATGTGTGCATGAATTCACTGTGTCCTGCGCTGCACTCCTCTCTGGTGTGATCTGATTTGTTCTTCTCTTGCCATTGGTGGAGGAGAGAAGAACTGAACCCCCAGTGCAGCATGGCCATCACCACGGAAACATTCTGGTGGGAGCAGCCTCCCCTGGAAAGGAGCATTGAATCACTTGAATCACAGACTGGTTTGGCTGGGACCTTAAAGCCTATCTCATTCCATCCCCTGCCATGGGCAGGGACACCTTCCACTATCCCAGGTTGCTCCAAGCCCTGTTCACCCTGGCTTTGGACACTTCCAGGGACAGGGCAGCCCCAGCTTCTTGGGCAACCTGTGCTAGGGCCTTCGCACCCTCACAGGGAGGAATTTCTTGCTAATATCGAATCTAAACCTACTCTCTGTCACTTTGAACTCTTCCCTCCTTGTCCTGTTACTCCAGTTCCTGACAGAGTCCTTCTGCAGCTTCCCTGTAGCCCCTTCAGATACTGAAAAGGGCTCTGAGGTCTCCACACAACATTCTCTTGTCTTCTGTAGTCCTGGCCCAACAAAAGTGAAAACACCTTCATATGCTCAGTGATTTAAAAGCAGAGAACACAGCTCAGCCCATCTATTGCCACATTCATAATCAGTTTGGGTATTTCTAAGCAAAACAAATACTTCCAAAGGAGCTATTGTGAGCAGATGGACTAACATTCATAAAATCCATAAAGTTCCCTCTTTAAGGGTTTTGTTGGAATAAAATGTATTGTTTCTACTGAGATTTAAACTGCAGTTTGCATAAATTATTTTTATATTTGCCCATTATATTGTAAGCATATGAAATGGTCAAAATGTTAAGAATAATTAAGCAGAGTGGTCCTGAGTACCCGGGCAAGTCTGAAAAATCATATAGAAAAGAAAGCAGCTATCTGTGGAGCTGCCAATTCTACTTATATAAGCCCATCTGTTTACATCTACACCTGTTCCCTAAAGACAAATGCATCTTATGTGAAGAATTCCCACCAGATCCCTCAGACATTTTATCATTCAAGAATGCTCTTCCTGTTTATTCTCTCTCTTTCCTTTATAAGAAACTATAGAAGTATTGTTTTCAGTGTAGTCTCGTAGAACATTTGCAAGACAAATGCTGGACTTAGCATTAAAATTAAGAGTTTGTTCTCTTCTGATTTCATAATGAATACAAACGATTGCAAGCCACGTGCATGTACTCACAGTGGCTCAAAGTCTTGTCTCCTGTTTATCTTTCTCCTCCCACTTCTTTATTTTCGTCTGGAGACCCTCAGACCATGTCTTGTCAAACCTAAGGTATAAGTTACTTTATATCTAATTGATCATGTGGAAAGGCTGTTTGTGGGGTGTAAACCTCTTTTATTGTAAAACTTATTTTTAAAAGAGAAAGAGGAATTCAGGAGCTCCAAAATTTTTGTTTCTCTGTGTCCTCCAGTCCCAGGAGTTCTGCAAACGTAGAGCTAATGCTGTACATTCCCTGGCTGAGGTTCCCTCCTCAGAGCTACTTCAACAACAGTATTGCCTGGATAACGTCAGATATAAGCATGTGGACTTTTTTGATCTTTTTATTAAATCCTGGTATCAAAGTGGATTTATCCACTCTCAAAGATAAGATGGAGGCAGGCCAGCTTTTGAAGATCATTTGCATTTCTTTCATTTGGTGGCCTAATCTTCTTCTACTCTATTGAACTTCAGTAAATTGCTTTAGAATTCTTAGGGAAAAAAAAAAACAAAACAACAAACTCGAAAGAGTTCTAACTTCTGATTTAATTATCAAAGTGTAAATTCTTTACATAAACTGTAGTGACACAGCAAATAAAAAATAAAATGAGGTCAAGTCAAAAAAGGAGCAAATTAAATTAGTCCCTTCAAAGAAATCTGGACTTGATTGCAAGTTTTGAATTACAGATTTAGAATGAGGGTGCGTTTTCTCCCTGTCAGCTTCTATGGAACCGAATTTGTAAATTCATCTCACTTCCAACAGTGACTTCCCAACCAGCTGTAGTGGTTCAGGTGCGTGGAAGAGTGCTACTCTCTTCCCAGGTAGGTAATTCAATTCTGACCACCAAAACTTTCCTTACTCTTCAAGCCTCCCACCATAGCATTTCCTAGTGGAGACTTTCCGTGAACTTCCAGCCTTCATTGCCAAGGTAAAGTTAGAATTTTTGTGTCACTTGTAAGGATGAACTTTTTAACCTAATTTTTAGTCTCTTTGTTGTAAACAGTGGCTAGCTGTGTTTTAGGTAGGTAAGAATTTCTTGGAGGGCTCTTCCAGCCTTAATGGTTCTGGGGTTCTGGGATTTTACACCGATTTCTCCATATCTCTGTAGGCCTTTGGGCATAGTATTCTTTAGCTGTTTAGCTGTAACAAAATACCTTGGCCAACCCACCCAGTGATTCCAGCAGTCCAAAGCATGGATTAAAGGAGAGGTTTATATTTAAGAATAGATCACAGCTAAAGAAATTTGGAGTATTACGGGATTCTTTGTCAAGACCTTTGAAGATACCGTCTAAAACACTTTTTAACTGCTGGGCTCTATCAGCTGTGGGGAGTTATCATCTCTGTTTCCAAACAGTTAGCAGATAAAGCCTTAAAGGCTTGGAGCAATCCCAACTGTACGGTGAGTCAATTTATGGGGAAAATATCTCTGGGATCAGTAGTTAAAACTTTATTACAGATGGCTCAGATATTGGGCTTGATTTATTTTTTATATCTTCTGTAGTGACTTGAGTGAATTGTCTACAGAAAGGCCACACCATACTTATTACAGAGTAAAGGGCATATTGGAGAGGGAGTTGCTTCTTCATGGGCCCAAAACATTTCTTCCATTTGCAGCAGAACAGAGAATACAGAAATAAAAGGAGATTCTTTTTAGGTTGTTGTGACTTATCAACACAGTTATTTATGCTTAGGATGTGCTTGAAGACAGTTTACATAAATGTCTTTAGACATGCTGAAGAAAATAGTTTAATCTGATGATAGCGTTTGATTTTATTTGATGCCTTCCTAAAACTATCAAGCATTAATTTAAACCAAGCATTAATTTAAATCACACAAGGCGAGGAGAAGGAAGATCTTAATGATGTTAGTTTGGTTATATCTTAGCAAATATACTTAGAACTGAAAAGTCCTTGCACTTTTGGAAACTGAAATCTTTTATTTTACTGTGAGACACTGAATATTTGCACTAGATATATACCTTAAGGGAAAAAAAAAAAAACATATTTTCAAAGATTTTTTGAAATTATATATAAAAAATTCCTACAGCCATCATCATTTTTTCACACTTGAGAAGGATGCATGGTGGTCTTCTGAGAACACATGCTTTATTTTAAATTAAAGGGAATAATGCACTGGGATTATAAGTGGGCTGCAGTGTTTTATTTATGATTTTCTTTTCATTGTCTGTGTAATACAGGCCATAATTTAGGATTATATTTTTTGAAGGACAGTGTTGTTTTCAAAGTTTTAGGTATCAGTGTAAAATTCATGAAAAAATAAAGCCATAACTGAGGAAATACTCATTGTTTATACTTTACTAGTTTGAAGTAAGATGAAATTTGTGAAATATTATTGAATTAGAACTGATTACATTTTTTCTTTTGTGCACACGTGGCATAAACGAGAAATCATGCAGAAATGATTTCTCAAAGTTTTTTCTGGTTTCTCTTGACATTTGATAGAGTTCTCTTGACTTTTGGATTGCTATATCTGAGTATCCTTGGATCAAGTCCATTCTCTATCTTGACCTTTTTAAAACGTCTGTGCTTTGAAGCTGGTAACATCAGATGCAGCAAAGGAAGGTAGGAAAAAGCTCACTGGATAATTATGGAGAGATCTACCCACTGGATATTCTTGGGGTTGACTGATGAGCCGTTGCATGAAGGTGTGTAAGGGATATAATTTTTTAACCAGTTGTATTTTTAGAAAGGAATAAAATATTTGAATGGCATAATGAGACATTAATGGCCGTATCAGTTAATAAAATAAATGCCATGCTGTTATTCATGGTATGTTAAGAGTAAGAATCATTGACATTGTATGCATAAAGCAGACACGAATAATGGCAGAATCTATTAGGCTCTAACTTCAAAAATACCCAGCAATTATGAAACTTTAATTAACAATCTTAACTTACACATATATTTACATATTAATGGTCCTAAGTGGTAATTGTAATTGTCTCTCATCATTGCTTCCTTTGACCCTCATTTTTCAAATAAGAAATATGAAATTCCATTAAGCAACATTAATAGTAGAAAATTCATTTAAGGCAATATATCATCAATTAGCAAACCCTCAACACATCTCACTATTTTCACCTGATGCTTACTGGAAGAAAAAGAAGTTAATTATTTTATGTATGCCTGAATTCGAGGATATCATCTTATGCACACATGATGGAAACGAGAAATAAAGTATATTAGATTTCCTGGCCTGGATCCAGTAAAGCATCAAAATTCATGTTGACTTCTCCAGACTATTAACTTGTGGCTGGTGAAGGGCAAAGAGCTCCTCAACACACAGAGCCAAGGCCAGTTCCAGCACCTTCTGACTGGGAAAGCCTGCACTTCTGACAGGGCTTATCTTGCACCTGGGCTACTTTGATTGGGGTTTTTCACTGTAACTAAATGCTCTCAGAAGGAAACCAGGACTTCCTCCAGGTAATGAACGCATCTCGTTTATCTCTGCACCTTCCCTTCCAGAACGCTCTCCTGATTCATCCTCCTTCGTGGGGAATGACATCCCACGGCTGCTGTGTGTGATGGATCAAGATTAGGAAGCAGCATTTGCATCTGGCCAGTAGGTCTTTAGTCATCAAATTGACAAATGAAGCTAATGTAGAATAATAATGTGTGAACTTGCTTCCAAGTACTGAAGACTAAAATATATTTTAGTCTTACATTTACACAGAGTGGTGCACTCATAAAGAAAAAAGAAATTACGAAAGCCATTAAAAACTAAATGCCTCTTATTTGTCATGTCAGTGAGGTGATCATCATCTGTTACAGGACATTTATGGTTTCTTGGACTGCAAATGTTACTGTTGTCCACAAAAATGAGAATTATTGTTATTTCTTTAAATGCCATGTAAATAATGTCTTTTGGGTTTTTTGCCTCTTTTTCAAAGGCAATGTATATTAGCATTCTTTGAAAAGCATTCCCTTTGTAAGAACTGATTAATCATAGAATCACGGAAGGGTTTGGATTGGAAGGGACCTTAAAGGTCATCCAGCTCTACCCTCTGCCATGGGCAGGGACACCTTCCACTAGGCCAGATTGCTCCAAGCCCTGTCCAGTCTGACCTGGGACACTTCCAGGGATGGGGCAGCCCCATCTTCTCTGGGCAGCTTGTGCCAGGGCCTCAGCACCCTCACAGGGAAGAATTCCTTCCCAATATCCAACCTATACCTCCTCTCTTGCTGTGTTGTCAACTATGGAACATACTGTAGAGATAGTTTGAAGAAAACAGGTATGTTTTTTCTCCCCTTTTCATATGAATTTCCCCTGGTTGTCCATGTAAATGTCAGACTGGGAGAGCTTTTGGCTCTGTGAGGTGTGTGTGATAGACTAGTAAGTGTAACCTGGAATTACTTCTGACAGAAGCTTCAAATCTTCATGCTTGCAGGTTGTAAAGATGAGTTATGTATGAGCAGAGTCAGAGTGCTGGCATCAATAACAGGCTAACTTGTTAGAGTTTCAAGGTGTAATTAATAAATTCCTGTGTAGAAATTAGCTGCTCCATAGCCTGAGAGGTGTCTGGGAGCTGAGGATGCCACGCTCTCCTGCTCTGCAAGTGTGAGAGCCCATCCACCGCTCCATAAACAGTGTCCTTGTGGCTTCTGAGGTTTCTCAGTTCTATTTGTAGGAGGATTTTGGTTTTCCTCTGCTGGATGCTAATTAATTCGGATTCCACTGTCCTTCGAAAAATCTCAGAATCCTGTTTATGGCTACAATTTAAACTGGCTATAATCAACAGATTGATTGGTGAAAGGAATATCAGGTAGCAAGATTAGTTCAACCTAATGAGCCAACGCATGGCTGCTGCCACCATGAATGATGGCAACGTGCAGGGAATACAGTAAGGCCAGCAAAGACTCCCTTTATTTTGGACCATGTAACATGTCCAAAATTACCCCTACTGGGTAGAAAGTTGAGGAAAACCAGAGGCACACTAAAGGAAGTTTGCTACCAGCTTTTATCTTTACATGCAGATCTAGCAGCCAAAATGAATTACAGTTATCCATTGAAATAGCTCTGGGATACACAACCAGCAGAAGAATGGTGTGACTGTCAGTGCAAGGCTCTGCAACATTATTCATAGTGACTTAGAGGCAATTAACCTGACTTCACTCAGCTGAGTTTTCGGGAAAGAAATAAATAGCCCAACTTCAGAGTGTGAGTTTCTGATTGTTTTTTATATATTGCATATTCACCGTGGAAAGTATTTGCACATTAAAGATAGCTGTAAAACATTAAATTAAGCAAATAGGCTTTATACATGGGGGAAAATTAAAAGTAAATTTAGCCTGTCAAGTCTTAGTCACAGTTCCTTACCTGGGTCCTACTGAATCCTTTTGAAACCTTTTGGAGATGTTGTTTCTTTAGCAAAGGGAGCAGTAGGTCCCTCTGTGTGAGGCAGATGAGAAACAGGGGAGCAGAACAGGTAGAGCTGTTGCTCTTCCTCTTCATGGAGAGAGCAAAAGCAGGGTCTGGGCAAAAGGAGAGGGAGCTGAAGATTTAGGAAAGAAAACAGGGACCAGCGCAGAATCAACAGAATCTGTAAAAAGAATTGGTCAGAGACATTTCTGTAGGGGGACATGGCAGTATTTATTGACTTACAGGAAAGCAAAGTAATACAGGGTCTGAAATGGATTGTTTTAGGAAAGGGGATGTATTGATTGTGGGGGAGTAGGTAATTGATGCAGGAAGAAGGGAATTTGCATGTACAGCTATAGCATGCCAAAATAAACCATGTTTGCAGGCAACAGCAGGCATTTGGAGTATGCAAATGTGCGTTTGCATATACATGTGCAAGTGTTCTGCACGCAGCAAATCTCTGAGTAAATTTTGCAGGTTCATTTTGTGCCTCTGCTGATACAAAACTCAGTTGAGCAGAGCGTGGCTGAGGAGAGAGCAGTGAGGGGGATCCTTATGGGGCTGAAAACAAGGAACATACTGTAGTTATACTAAAGCCAAGCATTACAAGCAGGAAATGCAAAGTTATGTTTACTATTAAAAGGGACCCAGGCATGTTAATTTGTGTAAATTAGCAGTTTAAGGCATCTAAAAAAATATGTACCAATATAAAAATCTGCTGTAAAATTACGATTAAGACATTTTCCTGTTTGTGGCCTTGAATTAGTGAAATTTTTAAAGATACTTCTTCTCTATGTGGTGCCACTTCAGTGAAGGAAGTGAGATGCTCAGGCGGCATTTAGAACTTGACAGGAGTGGCCCAGAGCAGAGGGATTACGATGCTGAGCTTGATCTCTGCATTTTTCTTTGCTCAAGATTTGAGGGGTGATCATTTATGGTGCTGATTTCTATCTTTTAACTTTTACATTTCATTATTTTCTCTATGTTTGAGTGTAGAATAGTCAATGCAATAGGTTTAAGTATATGAATTAAGAGACACAGAACTGGGGACAGAACTGTTAGAACTGAACTCTGTCACTATTTGCTCCCTTCATATTTTAAAAAAAAAAGTCATTCAAATTTTCAATTGAGATACTTCATTTTCTGTTGGGTAAATCATCAATCCCCTACATAGCTTTTTGTGTTTTTACCTTAAGGTGAAAAGCAATTTCACTATCAGCCCTTTGTTGAAGTTATTAGTGTTCAAGACCATGATGTGTATGCTAAGTGCTCTTCAACTTCTCCCGACAGTTATTCCAAGAAATACAACAAAAGTGGTGGGGCTTTTTTTTCTTTTTTAACCATTAAAGAAGAAACATAGACACATTTTTGCTCTTACTTCTCTTTGTGACATAGTTATCATAATGTCAACTGGAAGAATGACTTATTCTGCATTTAATGGTAATAAAAACATGGCACGTGAACCTTTCTCTAGAAGGTACTATCTGAAGGAGCTGAAAAGAAAACTGATATCTTGCTTGTAGGAAGACTTAAAAAGATGATCATTTATCATGCTATAGATATGGAAATATTCATGTTGAAATAACTAATCAAAAATTAGTAAGTATAAAAAATGTGTGTATCTTATTAATTTATGTTTTTAAATTTGGAGTTGGATCTAGAAACGTATGTGACTGGTGCATAATTCTAATTTCTCATCACTGGAGCTTCATTCCTAAGGTATTCCCTGGGCTGGATGCATGTTGTGCTATGTGCTGTGAGCAAAGTTAGAAGGCTGCTTTTACTTTCCCAGTTTGGAAGGGTCAGCTTTCAGCTCTTGGATCCCAGCTGGAGCTCCACGGACAGCTCTGGCAGAAGTTCACAGTGCTGCTCCAAGGGATGGACACTTTTCTCCCCATCCCTGTTCCTGCCAGGGGTGGAATGTATCTGCTTTGGGAGCCAGACCAGGGAACCACTTCAGACAAATGGACCCCACTCTGAGAAATGGAAGTTACTTTTCAGCTGTATTTGTGTCCCACTTCAGCTCTCAGCACAGTCACAGGGATGTTTGAGCTGGCAAAAAGGAGCGGAGCAGCAAGAGAGCGTTCCCAGGAGCAGGCAGGAGAGCAGAACCAGCACTTGTGTTGGCAGCATGCTTGCTGCTGGGATAAATAAACTGGAAATTATACCATCAGAGCTGGGGGAAAGCTTAATCCTGTGCAGCCATTGTCAGCGCGGTCTGACGAGAAAGTGAAGTTTAGTGGCTAGTTAAAACTGCGGGAGGTGATTCTGCCCTCCTGTTTCCTCCGCTCCCCTGGGACCTTGCCGTATTTCCCTTCTGCCTCCTCGAGCTGTCTCTGCTCTTACCTGACATCTCAATGAAATTCAGGGAGCTAATTCTACAGAAAACTAGCCCTACAAACAAAAAGGTGTGTGCGGGGGATGCTTATGTTCCTCTGCTTTTGGCCCCCTAAACATGGATGTGGTGTAAGAGAAGGGGCAGGAACAGGGGGGTGTAAGGTGGACTGGGCACTGCCTTGTTGGATGGGCTTAAAGATTGTGTTGTCTGTATCACCTGACAGCAGCCATAGCCGGGGGAAACCATTTGAATTGAACATATAAACTGGAAAACCAGATTATGCTAAATTCAGAAGTCAACTGTAGGGTAAGGCAGGGGTTTCCTGATGTTCAATGTGAAGCCTCCCACTGAAATTCTGATGAGCTCCAGCATCTTCTTCCCATAGGCTCTTTTGAAAAGTTAAGTTCTTTAACTCTTTTATTATACTAAAAGCTTAATAACACATTATGTGTTTAGCATGAAACTCTGGTCTTCCTAAAGACAAAACTGAGTTTAACTTCTCCAAGGGTGGCATTTACCGTGCTGGCTTTGAGGAATCCATCAGATCTCTTGCATGCTATGAAGCTCAGATGTGTTTCAGAAGAAAACTCCACAGCTTTCATTAGAGCAAACTGAGTGTGTTTAGCACTCTTCATGAAATCAGAATCACACTTTTGTAATAACAAATGCAGGATGTCAATTGGTTTAATGGACAATAAGAGGTAACGCTTTCAATTGTGAGCCTTTAGGAATCCAATTATGTCTATTAATATGCTTGCATTAAAAAGCCATATTTCAGTGCTGTCCCATGCCTTGCTTGTCTTGCTGCCTGTTATCAAACTGAAGCCTTTAAAATCTCCTGTTTGCATTTTAATTGGCTTTGGGAATAAGTAGGAAGAGAATAATGAAAATAAGTGGCAAAACTGAAATAATGCTTTTGAGAAGCTGGAAGCATATAACAGGCATGTAACAGACTCCTTCTCAGTGCCGTAAGCCCCTGCTTCTGTACACTCATGTCTGAGGCAGCTGAACCCTTCTCCTCTCATCATTTAAACGAGGGGGAAGCTGCTTTTTTAATTCTGGATGTGCTCTGTGCATGTCTCGGTGCTAATGTCACAGTTGGAGTCTGGAATTACAGTCACTAAGCCCTGCCTGCATTCCAAGCCAGCGTGCTAAAGTGGAGAATTTAATTAACATCAAGCCAGAGGACCGGAGGCGACAGCAGAGAGAAGCTGCCGGCAGGGGTGAGGCCATCAGAGCTAAGCAGATTTCCCTGGCTCCTGGGACACTGCTGAGGTGTTAAACCTTCACCACTGAGGGTAAAACCTCCACCACAGAGGGTTAAACCTTAACCACTGAGGTTAAACCCTCCGGGGTGCATGGGTTGAGCCTCCACAATTGTCCTTGTGCCCCCATGTAATAAAACACAGCGGAATGCAACCTTTGAGCCCCAGCTCATAGGAAATTGACCTGGCAATATATGGATCACCAATACAGGGCTTGAGTTTTCTGCACTGATGTGCCCTACAGAAACATTTTGTCTTTCTTTCCTTTCCTCTTTTTTTTCCCTTTCATCTGCTGTATATCCCGATTGCAAGACATAGTGGTGACCCCTGTAAATGTTGGATCCTGGCACAGACTTGGATGAATCTCTTAAATGCAGAATTCCCAGACATGGTGATCCTGTCAGGATCACTGTGTGGCGGACAGGAGCATCATGATGGTAGGTCTTCCTGAAAGGCTGACAGAAGGTCAGAGCCCATAGACTGTTTGTGTCACCTGGCAGTAGAAGTCCCAGGGCAGCTCCACTGAGCTGTAGAAACCATGGCCATGTTCTTTCTCTGGGCATCCCTTCCCCTGTGGATGTAAGTCTCACGCAGGTCAACATAACAAATTAAACCCAAGCTCCTACATTGAAGGTAATGCTGACTGGGCTGCCGCTGCTTTTCTGAAGTCACAGATACTCAAAATGCTTGAGCTGGGTGAGTTATTTGGCACTGAGCCTCAAAAGCCTTCCAGCAATTTAAGTGTGGGTATGAATGATTATTGTTTTATTCAGAAGTTACCACTCATGTGGCCTACAGTATGACTAGACTAAATTATTAATTTCTGGATATTCTAATGTAAAAGAGGGGAAGGGAATATTATTCAAAGAACTCATTCGGAAACCAAAATGCCATTAGGGCGTGTAGGCTTTCAGTTTGGACTGAGCAAAGTGTAATGCATCAGCTCTTTTCTTCCCTACCTATCATATTTTGTTCTCAAAGCATGAGTGGGAGGCTGTCCAATTCCAGGTGGAGGGAATAGATTTATTTTATGCTAAAAATAATGAGCTTATATGGGTTTGTGTGTTGGGTGGAATGGGAGACTTTTGCATCAAATGGCTGTTTATATTCACAGATCTCTGCTGAAAGGGAGAGTTATAGATGAACTGACAAAGGGTCTTCAGATGTAGTACACTTCCCTTGGGTTGTCCAAGTCTGGGGAGCAGAAGCAACTGGAGCAAAATACACAATGACGCTTAGCAAAAGGAAAGCCTGGTGTTATTCAGGCAGGGGGGCCACGTTGGATCACTGGAGGCTCAGTGAATTGGGTGCAAGGGGGGCGACTGTTTCCCTGCCTCCTGTGGCAGGGCATTTTGTGCATTCCCCGATGGACTGGCGCTCCGGTCTCCCTCTGCTTTGACAAACATGGAGAGGGTGTGCAATCCAAACAAGGGCTGGCTGGTCAGCGCGAGGAACAGCTCTGCTGTGATACAGGTTGGATATCCAGAAAAAGTCCTTCACTGAAAGGGTGGTCAAGCAATGGAACAGGCTGCCCAGAGAAGTTGTGGGGCCATCAGTCCTGGAAGTGTTCAAAAAATGTGTACACATGATGCTTAGGGAAGTGGTTTAGTGGTGGGCTTGGCAGTGTGGGGTTGAAGAGTTGAACTTGATGATTTCGAGAGGGCTTTTACAACCTAAAGGATTCTATGGTTCTGTATATTAATGCAACAGCTCATGAAATAGAGACACGGGCAGAGCTTCCTGATTGATTTGCATCATTTTGATAAGCAGCTTTTGCTTTGCTTCTAAAAGAGATTAACAAGTCCATCCCACTTTTTAAGTAGAATTCAGGAAAACTTCAGAATATTGCTCTTTAAGTGAATTCCATAGGAAGAATTTACTTAATTTTATTTATTCATTTGCTGCTGCGTGAATATCAGAGAGCAATTTTCTGTTTAGCACTTGAATCTATCAGGAAGAATCTGTCTTAAATAAGCATAAGATTCATTAATGTATTTTCCTAAAGGAGACAAAATCTAAATTTTATATAAATTGCTTCAAAAGTTTAAATACACGTCCAAAGATACATTTCAGAAGCCTTAATAAGCATTGTTTCATGTTATTTTTAAAATGAATGGAGTCTTAGAGTCATTGAACTTCAGCAAGAATAATTGAACTGATACATTTTATTCAGATGATATGTATCTATACAGCTATAAATTTGTTTGGTTTGTTTTTAAATTTTAAGTGCATCTTACTAGATGGAGTTACATCCTTTCTTGCTAGAAATCTCAAGCTGTTATCTTTTTTTTTTTTTTCTTTCACTCTATGGTTTGCTTAGTTTTCCTCTACAATAGGAATGGATGACAACAGGTAGCAAAGCAGAGAAATGCTATTTAAAAAGTGTGAGAAAGAGCACCAAGAAAGGAACTCACATTTATCAGTAAGTGAATAGTAACTCCAAAGGGAAACTTTTCAGGTAGTTCCTTTTTTGTTAGCTCTGGTGTTAATGTATGGCTGTGCCCTGCAAATTTTGAATATTCTCTAAACCATTGTGAGGTCAGAGTGGATTTGGGCTCTGAACTTGCAGCTCAAAGTGGTTCCTTTGCTCTATTAATAGTACATAGCAGAAGCTTATCCTGGGCAGGTTACCTCCCTCTAATTCCTTGTTCAGGAAAGATGGAAGTTAGCTGGTTAAAAGCACAGAATTAAAAGGTCTGGTGTATATAAAAAGGAAGAAGTGGTGGAAACCCCTCAAAACCATCTGCTTACCTTGTGTGCTGCAGCAGCCTCTGGACCCAGCACAGACACCTGGTGTCCTGCACTGAGTGTTACCTTACCCTTCCCTTGGCCCACAGGTTCCTCCCAAGCCCCCAAAGGCTAAATAAAAGAGATTACTACTTTTTGGGAAAATCCAGCCCGTTCCTTGCCGAGTTCAAATCCTCCAAAAATCGTAACTCGCTATTAGATTGATTCAGCACCATGCTGGGCTTTTCTCTTACTTTCCACCAATTATGGAGGCTGACAGAAAGCAGAAGAAGTATGCTGCAATAAATGGGAAAGAAAGGGAGGAAAATATTGGCATTTCCTAAGATTTAGGACACATTCACAGTAAATCCAAAGACTTAATAGGAACCTGACTTTAAGATAAGAAAAACACCAGAATCAGTCTTCAAAGGCAAATAGTTTCAGTAACAACTTCTTTCTGACAGAAATGCTGGTTCTTCCTGTAATTTGTCTGGAGATATTGGTGAATCCTAATCTGTGCAATATGATACGAGCCTTGTTCTTAAATGCTCCATTAACTATTTTTCCGTATTTAAATTAGAATGTATTTTGAATTCCCACAATATTCTTTCATAACCATAATTTTATGCACTGTAGATGTGTACCTTAATAGAAAGAAAAGTGGAAAATTATCTCAAGAACTGTGAATAAGACTTTTCATCCTCGAGTTAGTATAACAAGCCTGAAGGCAGATTTTTATTTAGGCATTTATTAATACAGATAGATTTTGTTCTGACAGCTGATTTCTCCTTTTCACACTCACTAATGTTAAATATCTCTGTAGTGGGTGCAGAGGACAAGGGCTTTTATATGTGAAGAATATTTTCCTCTATGCTAGCACTTTTCTAGGTTGGATTTCTTAGAGACATTGTGCAGACACAGATTATGGGACACATCAGGGATGGAAACTCCCCAGCTGTTACACTGCTGTTTCTGTCTTTCCACTGTTTTAAATTCTGTTTGTTCTCCTAAAACCTCACTTAATCACAGCCCTTTGCTCTCTACCTTCCCAGAGTGAAGTACCCTTCCTGCAGCTTGATGTATCCTCCAAAAAGCTATTTCTCCAAACAGCCTGCGTCCCTGCCTCGGGCCTGCAGGGATGGGCACACAGATCTCTTAAACTTCCATTTATTTTGAAATCTCTGTGCCTGAAACTGAGATTTCCTCCTGGTGAAGGCCCTTCTTATATATAGGACAACGCATAAGCTCCCGTGGATTTTGGAAACTTCTGAAGTGAGAGAGAAACGGAAGTTTTGATATGAGGATTGCAACAATCAGCTTGCAGTAATTAAAGGATCCAGCCACAGCATCATTTCAAGGCTGCAGGAGTAGTTCCATCAACTGAATCTTGCTGTGCCTGTTTGATGTCAGAGTCTCTGATGGTTTGTGTTATTGGTGTGGGTTTGTACAAGACAGGAGTCTGCCTTAACGCTGGAGATGCCTTCATTTGAAGTGATCTCTCCAAACGTTGGTTTGGTTTTTTTCCATGAAGCTGAAGTCTTATTTCAATCCAGTGTTTTTCCTGCTCTCAAAGACAACCCTAACAGAATCATAAATTGTCTCTACATCAGGGAATACAGAGAATTTTTTTTAAAACCCTATATGTATTGGCCGAGTTCTCTGTGCCTCTTAATTCTCTGAATTAAACATGAACAAACTCCTCCTAAACCTGAGTTCCTTGAGGACAGTCTCAAATAAATTATTAGAACAGTACCTTCACCATTGCAAAGGTGAACATGTGACAGAGCAGTGGTTGACTATAAACCCACTTCCTTGAAGTTTTCTTTTTTCATTTCATCCTGTTCAGGAAGGGATTAGAGTCTCACTGGAACAGCCCTTGGGATACAGTGCCTGAGGTTTTGGAGCTTCTTGTCTTCTGTTTGGAAAACTCAACACTTCAAGACCAACACCAGAGAATGTTGGCTCTTTTACCTGATGCTTAGAGATCTAAAGTTTCATATCCACCTTTTCCTATGTCCCTTTCAACTATAGCACCTGTTTCTATGTGAATGAAGTGTTTGCTTCAGGAAAGCAATTTTACGACATCCTTTTCCCCCTGATTACACCGTAAATTGTTCTGCTTTCATGGTAGACAATTTCCAAACTTTTACATATAAAACTGCATAAGGGTAACCTTGAAGAATGACAGGCAAAGATTTCTCATCACTCTTTCTTCTTCACTACTACCTCATACCTGGTTATGTCCCATTTTCCTCAGAATTCCCTTGCCTTGAGCATTGTGGGGAAAGTAAGATCATAAAGCAGATCAGGTTGGGAGGACCTGCAGGAGGTCTCTAGTCACCCTCCTGCCCAAAGCAGGGGCAGATGTGACATCAGACCACTGGAGGCTTAATCTGGCCTGCTCCTAGAAACCTCCAAGCACGGAAAGAGTGCAGCCTCCCTGGGCAGCCACTTCCACTGCTCAGCTTCCCTCATTGTGCAAAAGTTTCCTGTTATCCAGTGCAAACCTCTTTAGATTCAGTTTAAGCCTGTTGTTCTTGTGTCTCCTGTCCATCATCCAGCACTCCCAGAGCACATACCCCAGCCCCTGAACCATCGTGGTGACCCTCCACTGATCTCGCTGCAGATTATCAACAACTTCTATTTCAAATATCTGCTTTCAATTGCTACATTTACTGCTAATTCTTACTTGGTCTTTTTTCCTAAATGTACAACATGCACAAAAACACCCCAGAATGCAAGCTTTGAATTTTTTCCTGAAATTCCTTCAGGTGAGCAGTGAAAACATGTGTCTGGGTACCTTTTTTCTTTACTGCACGTAATAGAAAAATTTCCTGAAGGATATAAGTGCTTAAAAAGACATGAGCATTAGAATCTTACAGTGCCTTTCCTCCTGATCTCACCAAGGTTTTAAAACATAGTGCACAATGTTACTGCTGTTTTATCCTTGTTTTTCCTGGGAGCTAAAGAGATAACCTCTGGTTCTGTTCCAAGGCTTCTTTTAAAATGCAGAGTTGTGCTTTTATTATTTATTGCTGGGTTTTGTCAGTACTTTAGTACACAGTTTATCAGTTAATATGGTGAGTTTGGTTTATTTTTGTAAGAAGGAGTGGGGAGGGGCATTTTGAAAATGCACTTGTTTACACTTGAGAAAGCACTTGCCAAATGGGGCATGTTATTCATTGGCCTCTATTCAGGGATGGGATAAGGACACCGCAGCAGTGCTTAGCTAGGGGAGGTTCCATCTTCTGAGGCCAGAAGAGCCCCTATAGAAACACAGAAATAATAAAAAATATTAACATTTTTGAAAAGGTCTCGAGGTATCAGGTGATAGATCATCCTGTACCCAGCATGTGACCAGATCAGTGTATTACAGACACAAGGGTTTTTCCCAGTAGTTCTTCTGCAAAGCATCTAAAAAATTCAGGTGGTGCACCACCAGCATTTAAAGACACACCATCATGAGACTGCAGCTTTCAGAGCACCAAGTTTCTCCACCTACCAGAGGATGGAGTTGATGATTCCTTTATCTAAAGAGGCTGAGGAGCTCCCTTGGCTGCTGTGTGTAAGCTCACACATGCACTAAGGTCACCTTTCAGCCTTTGTTTTCATAAGGAAGAATTACATTTTGTGACTGTGAGTGTATTTGCAGCTGCACAGCTCCTGGTCCAAGTTGGAGCATCCTTTCAACTGTCCAGAATTTTTCCATGGTCCCCTTGCTCTGGATGTGGCCATGTGAGGCTGCTAAAGCTCAGGAAAGTCAAGGGTTCAGCTGAGCCCGCTCTGCTCAGCAGCAAATACTGGGGGAGGTTTCTGGTCTCAGAATAACTGATGTTTCCATACAGTTTCTTCTGTATGAAATTTACAGTTAAAGTCAAGCTGTTATTGTTGTGGATAGGATTTCATACAGTGCTTTTGTGACATGGATCCTCAATCTGCTCTTCCTTCTGTTTGAATCATTTTCCTGACATCTGTGACTATATAAAAGAAGTGAATTAATTTGTTGACTCTGGCAGGGCTCTCTGGTTGATGTTCATATGTACAACAGAAGAGCTCAGAGCTGAGCTGTGATGATAATTTGGGGATCAATAGTGAGGTGTGACAGGTGAGATCAAAGTTGGGCTGTGCACAGTGTGAGAGACAGTACCTGACCTGGTGGGCTTCAAAATGTGTCCACAGAGGCATTGGGTGCCCAAGTGCCTTTAGGAACCTAAACCTATAACCTAAGTAAACAATACAAAGGAAACATGGTCAGAGAAACAGGTAGAGGTGACTTGGCCAAGGTCATGCAACAACACCAGCTGGGTGTCCCTCTGGGGCTGGCAGGGGCCTGAGGAGTTGAGATCACATCTTCCCGTTGGTTTGTGCAGGTTACCTTTACAGGTAAGACAGAAAAATGACAAATGTGGACATGAATTTTTGTTGCTGTGTTTCTTCTTTCCCTCGTTCGAGTGCCCTATTTTCAGAAGTAACGCAGGGTGCTGGCACACGCTGCAGCAGCCGGGCACTCCCAGCCCTCCATGGGTAACTCCTTATGGATTGCTCGCACTCAGCCAGGGCACTCAAATGTTTCCCTGCACTGTGCTTTCTGCAGCTCTTCTCTACAGCAGCTGGGCAGGTAATTGTGATGTAAATTATTCCAGTCTGCATTGTAACCCTCCGCAACACAAAAAATGTATTTCCAGCAATTTTTCTGTTAGGTATTGATCTGGTTTTATCAGAGAAAGACCTCTCTTTTTAACAGTTTGAGAAACAGCAAGGCCATGAAAGAAAAATTCACTTAGGGCTTTTTACCATCAAGAAGAGTAGGAATTCAAGCTGTACGGGTCAGGATAGCAATGGTCCTCAGACATCTCAAGCTCAACTGTCATCCCTCATCAGCTTTGTCTGCAGCATTTGTGTTGTGAATTAAGTACCTGTGTCTTTTCCTAAGTCTTCTGAGGTGCAAGCTCCTTCATGTACGTGAATTTCTAAGAAGAGTTCTTTAACTATTGGTGGAAAACAATGCTGAGAAGAGCTGTGGGAGGGAGCTCCAGCCTTTTACAGCTCCAAGAACTTCATCTGTCATGAAGAGTTGCAGTAAAGTTGATCTTGCCTTGAGATGGCAGAAAGAGAGATGACCTCTTAAGCCCTGCATTCTGAGGATCTGACATGCCCGCTGGCTTTCCAGGAGCTATTGAAAAGACATCTTGAGTCTCCAGCTAGATCACTTCAGCTCCCAGAAAGGTGGCTGGAGGGCTGCTGCCTTGTGTTAACGCTGCCTGGCCCCAGACTCATCTGCAGCCAGTGGAAGCTCGGGATTCATGGCAGCAGATGGAACATGCTGAGTTAGTCAGTTTGCTCTTTCTGCAAAAGAGACAACAAACGATGCCAACGAGATGAGGAGTTTGTCTTCACATCATCTTCCCCAAAATTACAGAAAAAGCAAAATGCTCAGGGTGAATGGTGACTGCACTGCAGGGTGATGCTGTTTGCCCAGAAGAGGATTGGGAGCCCAGCCCGTTAGTCCAGCACTTCCTGAAAGCTGAGCACTGGGGGAGGTGCTGCAGATGCGTTCGGAACTCCAGAGCTGGTGCTCTCTGAGCTGTGGCACTGGCCACAACTGGATGCACCCACAGGTCTCTGTGGGTTCTGCAGCTGCAGCGCTTGCAGAGAGGAATGGGAACAGAAAGACGCAAAAAAAGGAGGTGACAGAGGCAGAGGTTTGCCTGCTCCGTTCCCATCCATGAGTAGTTGTAACAGTGCTTTTGTCCAAGCCTTTTGCAGTCCATTTTCCTTGGTGAGACAACAGAGTCATGGCAGGAACTCCAGCGAGGCCATCCTGTCGCCCTGATTTTTTCCATAGCCTTCTGATTTTCTTGTAATTCTATGTTTACATATTTGGGTTCTTTCACACGCTCAGGTGTTATTGTTAAAAGCATTGTTTATGGTACACAGAGTTTGTTTACATTCCTTCTCTTAGGGGACGGATCAACTGATGGACTGTTGTTTTGACCAATGGGATAGGAGAGGTGTCAACCTTCTCCTCCAATCCCTGGTTTGTGTAGAAATACTATAAATATGGAGTCGGATGTCATTAAAAGAAATTGGAGCTAAATTTCGATCAGAAAGCTGTGTGTCATTTTTCTGCGATCCAATAGCGTCAGGCATCCTGCAGTGCCTTGGCCACTCTGGATCAGGCAGGGCCAGGGCTCAGACAGCTCCGTGTCAGAGACAGTGCTGGGCCTTTGTCACTGCCAGCCCCTTCTTTCCCCTGCAATGGCAGGAGAGTTTGGATTTTGTTTCCTTCCACAGATGAAGAAGGAGTAGACAATTCTGCATGTGCCAGTTCAAATAAATACTTACTGGCAAATATCCAGTGAGATTTATACCTTGCTTTAACCTCTCTACAGCTTTCTGCCTTTTCTCCTTGGTGCTGCTTTCCTCTTTTTAAGCAAGATATGGAAATACTTGCAGAAATATTGCGTTGTGGAAATACTGTGCAGAAGAACACCCGCATGGCAGCAGGAGAATCCTTGTGGCTCGTCAGCCCCATTAAAATCTGGAGACTGCACAGGATCACAACCTGCCAGGCTCCCTTTTTCTGTCACCTTGTAATTACTGTACATGGCATGGAAATGGGGTGGAGTAAAAAGTTAATATTTTGACAGAGTAAAAGATCAGTGGAGTAAAGGCTTCTGATATATGAAAGCCATGTTTGGAGTATTTTAGGGAATATCCATTCATAAGTAGGAAAATAAGGTCAGGACAATTTTAATAATTCTGTCTCCGTAACAGATCAGTGAACACTCACTTCTTAGTGGCAAATAAGGCAAAAATTCTTGATAAATCAATGGAAAAACTAAAATGAAAGTGTTTAATTGCTGTTATTAAACACTATTTCATGTCTTTCATTTTGAATGTGAGCACCAACAACTGACAAGAATGAATGATGAAAGCTAAGCTTTCCTTAGGAGTTTTTAGTGTAGAGAGGGGCTAGAACTAGACCACTTTAAATTCATGGTTACATCACCAAAATGTATATTTGAAACACTGCATCTGAAATATTTGATGAAAAGCTCCACGCTTGGGTGGGTTTCTTTCCATGCCATGCAACAAAACTGCAGCTGGATTCCAGTCACTAAACCATCAGTGAACCTGTGGAGCTGGGAATGTCTCAGAGGCTGGTGTGTAACATTTTCTGGTGACATGGGTAACACTCTCCACTGCCCAGAATGCAGAGCAGCCTCTGTGAGAACAGCAAGTGCCAAGCAAGGGCTCACTTCTCAAAGTCAGACCAAAAAATCCACTCTTGTACACTAATATATTCCAGGGCAAGACACAGCTTTGCTGGATTTATATGTGTGGCAGCATTTCTGCTGCAATCAGAAGAAAAATGGTCTTTTTAAAAATTACATTAATACGTAATTATATGACATAATGTCAGGTCATAAACTTAGTCATTTCTTGTAATGCATGCTTGGATTTTATGAAGGCTTCAAAAAACCTTCACTCAAATATTGTGGGAAATCACATGAAAACAACTGCCAAAATACTCAGAAAATAGAAAAATAGAAAAACAGAAAATGCTTGCCTTATTTTAACCAGTTTCTGAGGGGTCGCAGAGGTCTCCAAAGAGAGTTACAATCTACAGTGCTACTGGAGATGAAACAGAGCGCAGCAGGGCAGGGTGTGGGCTGCGTTGCCTTTGTCCCTGACTGAGATCTCCGAGATCTGTACGTTCAGATCAAGGCTTGGCAGGAGAAATGAAGCTCCATCTGGGTTACTGAGCTGGTTTTGGCCATTAGGAACACAGAATGTAGAAGCAAAAGGCAGCTCTCCTGGGTGAACATATTTACTGCTCTGTAACTGCAGGCAAACATGGCAGATAATCCCTTTTTATAAAACTGGCCTTAAAAATTATTACATTTTAAAAGACTGGTTTGAAACTTTACTCTCTGAAAAGTTGAAAACTTCATTCTGAGTTCCAACCCCGAAGCACCTCTTCTCCTCCTGTGTGTATTGGCCCTTCTCTCCTCGTTGGTATTGAATGTTCAGCAGAATTTCACTGAGCAGTGCTACCCTCTGCCAGCTTTGCTCTGTGGAGACGGATAATGAGGGTGCTGAAATCCCTGGCATAAGATCATCTCTCCAGTTCCCTGATGCCCCCCACACTAAAGAATCAATCTTCCTGCAATGTCTCCTTGGGTTCCATCACACTGCCATGTCCAGCACTCCTCCCATGCCCTCAGTTTATAGCAGTAATTTGTATTAATCTCCAGGACAACACCTTGCACTTCTTACTGCCATAATTTATGTAATTTTTGCTTCTCCAGTCTTTAATGCCATCCAACTCTTCCTGTATTTGATTGGGATCCTCATTAGGATGGTCACTGCCTTCTAACTTTGTGCCATTAATGTTTAATTGGTTTGGTTCTTCTATTTTGTGCCAAGATAACTGATGAAAATGCTAAATAAAATGAGTCTTGGGACCAGTGCTGGAGGTTTTGCATTAATAAGCTTCTCCCCATTTGATCATTTCTCTTTTACCACATCTTTTTTCATCCCTGTCAGCCAGTTTGTTTGTTTGTTTGGGTTTTTTAAAGTATGTTTTGGTGCTAATTCCAACACTTTTGAACTTATTCATTTCCCCCTGTAGCAGTTAATTTGGTACCTTACAGGAACACGGAAAGTTTATCATCAGTCAAAGTTTTCTTTTGGTAAAGTAAAAAAAAAAAAAAAACGGAAAGAAAAAAGAAAGAAAAAA